>VUQJ01037078.1:4576-24444 GCA_015108635.1 Andinoacara biseriatus
AACTAACCACCTCCTATTGCCAGTTTTAATTCACGTTTTATATAAATACATTTTTATAAACATGTAACTGCATACTTGTGAGTAATTTCAAACTGAATGTCTGTTATTACTGCGGCCCCCTGCAGTACCATCATGGGCCGCAGCCCACACTTTGGGAACCACTGTTCTGAACAATGCAATCTCCACTGCAATATCATCTGCAATCTACATTATGAAATGAATTCAAAATAGTGAAAATGTAATGTTTCCCATCGACAGGTATGAAGTAGGTGACGGCTTCAGCGTGGCTCTGAACATCCCACAGAATCAAGATCCGGACAGTCTCCAACAGGTCCTTCAGGATGACCCAGCAGACCGAGTGAAAGAAGCCATTTCACAGGCCAGAGTGTACAAAGGCACCAGGATGGTAGCAGCAACACAGCCACAGGCGCTGACACGTGTTCTTCAAAACATACGACCGTTCATAAAAAGCAGCGCTGGTAATGTCCTCGTCATCTACTCTGAACAACCCCCGGGTTCAAATGATAACGGAATCACTTCGAGCATTAACGATATCACACACAACTGGGGCGGTTATGCGTTTGCGTTTTCTAATGTAGACGATGTTCCTGCTTCAGACGCATCTCAGCTCACTCAATCCTTTAAGGATCTTCATATTGCCAAACTTGGGCTTAACAACATATTTCGCTGTTATGAACCTGGGGATGATTCTTTTAAGTGTACCACATGCTCCTCAGGTGGAGATCTTTCACCCTCATGTGTTGAAAACACAGTCCAATCAAGTCAAGAGCAAGGTGCACGTGCAGAAACACCTAAATCAGGCCTTGGCACTGATCTAGGAACTGATCTAGGAACTGGTCTAGGCACCTACATAGGCAATGACATAGGCAATGACATAGGCAGTGACATAGGCAATGACATAGGCAGTGACATAGGCAATGACATAGGCACGAGCATAGGCAGTGAGATAACTGCAGGCTCAGATAGGTCAAAAGAGAAAGGGGGACAAATGAGCAAGTGCAAAGGGCGTCGCAGAGGAAGCTGCAGGAGCAAGGGAGGCAGCAAGCTTAGGAGAGGAGGTAAACGTAGGAAAGGCAACAAGCTTAGGAGAGGAGGTAAACATAGGAAAGGCAACAAGCTTAGGAGAGGAGGACGTAAACGTAGGAAAGGCAACAAGCTTAGGAGAGGAGGACGTAAACGTAGGAAAGGCAACAAGCTTAGGAGAGGAGGACGTAAACGTAGGAAAGGCAACAAGCTTAGGAGAGGAGGACGTAAACGTAGGAAAGGCAACAAGCTTAGGAGAGGAGGACGTAAACGGCGTAATACTCGTAGAGGTCGTAAAGGTTAGAAGAGGAAGCAGAAGACACGCGGCAACAATGAAGCTTACAAACAGAAATGCCTTTATCGGTTTTCCTTTTCATAGAGTTGATGAGACCCTTCTCTGTTTTTTTTTTGCTAGCATAATTTTGTTATTGTGGTCATTGATATTATATATATATAATGGATGGATGGATATATGTGTGTGTGTGTGTTTGAAGTTTTAATTTAGTGGCAAAGGTGACACATTATCAAAAGTTTATTGTTATGATCTTCCTGATTAAAGCTTGGCTTGGCATGCATTCTGCTCTCTGTGTCAATCATTTGGGAACTTCGGTGTATTTTTATTTGATATATATATATATATATATACACAAACCAAATTCTCTGAGCTATTTTTCATGACATATAACAGCTAAAGTTCCAGGTTTGCTGGACTCAGGTAGGTTGGGCCCCTTCTTGATTAATCATTTGGGACACTAAGAAAAAACCCCAAGTGTTACATTTATCTGTGTTCCTAATAACTGACTGTTTTTAATATTTTTGTTTGGAAGTGATGTGATACAGTATAATTGCTCAGGCCCTACAGTTTTAAAAACATTACTGTCCCACATTTTTTTTAATGTGAGCAGTGTTCAGGTAAAATGGGCTAATCAGCAAAAATGCGACATTCCTAATTTAATAATATAGTGATACAACATTGCTTCTAAATGCGTTAAAACATTAAAGAACATGGGGTATTTATTGCCACTGCAAGGATTAAAAAAAAACTCGTAGCGACGCTTGCAATAAAAGAAAAAGAAAAAGAAAAAAAAAGGTGAAATATCGAAAGGAGAACCTGAAACTACAAGTTCCACAATGCCATGTTACACCGAATTTCACATGACACGAGCCATCCACTTCACGTGATCAGAAGAACCAATATGGCGGAAGCAGACGCGGTGAAGTCTTTGAGCGGTTTGTTAAACGGGATCGCTCAGAAAGTGTATTATGACAACAGCGAGATCACAGAGGAGCTACTGAAAAGTGAGCTCTACCCCGAGCTGTCGCAGGACGAGTTCACGGCTTTGCACCATAAAATGAAAGGCCTGTTAAAGGTAATACAGCGCTTTATTCTTCAGTTCCCGGTACTGAACGGGCAAAGGAGGCAAAGAAATTCTGCTCTTGCTTTGAAATCTTTGATTTCACTGATAAACCATTTAGTTTAAGAGAATGGGGCCGTAGGGTTAGCATTGATTAAGGAGTTGTAGCTGAGTCTCTTGGTCGTATTAAAAGCACGGAGAAGTCCGCATTACTTACAGGGCAAAGTCAGGAACAGAGGACGCTACAGCTGCCCTCTGAAATGCTGCGCTGAGGCACCAGGACACAAATAAGAACCTTCTATGAATTTAACACGACTTTCTCAGGTGACTTGTTGAGTACATGCAGAGGGTTTGTGTGACAGAGGAGGATGCTGGGGATCGGGTGAGACGGAGGCAGATGATTCGCTGTGGCGCCCCCTGGGGGGAGCACCCGAAGAAGAAGACGACTTCTCTGTACCCCTTCTGGGTTTTCACTGCTTTTTGTATTTGAATGTTTGTGTGGAAACCTCGGGCTCCCAACATTTAAAGTAGGCCCTATCGATCCAGTTTTCTGTAGTTCCGATGCGGTACCGGTATTTTGGCCTCGGGTCTCTCACGGTACCGAATACGAACTGAAACAGTGCTGCTGTCCAATAAGCAAAGTGCAGCTTAAAAACATGTTTTTGGTAGCCATCGACAAGCTTCTGGCTGAACTCTGTCTGGGTATCCTTGGCAGAGTTTATTTAAATTTATTTAAACTGAGTTACCTGGACTTTCCCATGTTTCCCCATTCCCTGAAGAGAAACTGCCAGTTGCGGTTAATAATGATCATAAATGATAAATTATATTTACACCCACGATGAATGGATGTAAACTTCTGACTACAACTGTAATTTTGTTTCATTTTCACAAGACAAATCACAGCCTAGATATAATAATAATAATAATAATCAGAACTCATTACAAATTAAAAGCTTCCCCAAAGTGATGACCTGCATCTGCATTTAGTGGCACGAAACATTTTTAGAGCCTCTGAATCTTCGTGTGTTCTCGATGCTTCGTGCAGGGTGGAGCTCCGGCCTGCTCATAAGCAGCACAAATTCAGTTTATACAAACTACAGCGTTTTATTATTGTTGCCCCCCCCCCGATTAATGGTGGGTGTGCAACACATGAATCTTGTTCTCTGTTTGTATCCATGTATTTCTTTTTTACATGTCTTTAAAGACATGAAAGATTTTGACTCTACATTAGGCAGAAGTAGTCTATTATTAACAACTAAAAACACTGATTTCAGATCAGTGAGCTAAATCCTGACTGGACTGTCTTGTTTGAGGGAACAAATCAGGGATTTCCTCTGGAATTTTTTCCACTGGTTCTGCTGTTGTCAGTAGGGGGCAGCACTAACATGAACATCAATGTCCTTCTCACCTGCTCAGTGCCTGCAGTGCCTAAAATAAGAACCTGCGGAATATAATTTTCAGGTAAAATTTGGTCACAGGAAAAATACAAATGGCAACAATACAGACAGCCTTCATACTATAGAGACCTTCTAAACTACCCGGTTAAAATGCACCCAGACGGCAAGAGTTTAGTCTTTCTTTGGTTACACGGGGCTTCCAAATAGATCTATTGGGGAAAATACTATTTGTATTGTGTACAGTCAGAAAGTGCACCCTCTCTAAAATACACATCAGGTCATAATAAAAATAAACAGGTCTTAAAATTAAGCAAACGGGTCATCATTCCTGTTTGAGTTTTGTGCGTTGAACCTTCATGATCTCTTTTTCTGTCTCTCAGTCCATCGCCACAGCAGACATGGACCATGCCCAGCTCGAGGCCTTCCTTACAGCTCAGACCAAGAAGCAGGGCGGTGGCGGAGTGAGTGCTGAACAGGCCGCTGCCCTCTCTCGCTTCTGGAAGAGCCAACGAGTTCGGGTGAAGGAGAGCTTGGTGGCTCAGAGCCGCTGGGAGCCGAGCCTCAGGGGCCTTTCATGGAGGGTGGATCTCCAGGCCGCAGCCAGCCGGGGGGACGCGGCTTACAGCGGCCCGGTCACTCTGGTGGAGCTGGAGCTCGGCAAAGCAGGACAAGTAAGACGTATTTCCAGTGTTTTTTCTCTAACATGAATTCAGTGCAAACAAAGTGTGCTGCTGAAGGAGTAAGAGGGATCAGTGCCTTGCTCGAGAGAATAATAACAGTAGCTTCTAAGCTGAGCTCCTCATTTACATTCACCTGTTTTCATTTTCCTAAAAAAGGAGCTTCTAATATTGACATTAAATATAGATTAAGCATAAAAGACACCACCTGTCTTACAGGTGAGCGTTACACCAAAATGTTTTATATGCCAAATAATGAAGTCTCAGGTACACAAATGATCATATTCTGAAAATTACACAAGTTATAGCAGCATCCAAGTGTTTATTGGGGATTTGACTTACAGCAGGCTACACCTGAACAGTCTGCCAGCCTGCCACAGAGAGACAGACAACCATTCACATTCACACCTGTGGTTAATTTCACTAACCTAAGCCCACAGATGTTTTTGGACTGTGGGAGGAAGCCAAAGTACTCTGAGGATCTCCACACAGCTCCACACAGCAAGGCCTCGGACTGGATTTGAACCCAGGACCTTCTTGCTGTGAGGCTACAGCTCTTAGCAGCGCACCACCGTTAGTGCATCCCTCCACACATCTGAGTTTTTTGCCAGTAGACAGAATGGAAGCACATTTACACACAAACAAAACCAGAGGAGAGCCAGGAATTATTCCGCCCCTTTGATTTGGATGGAATTTAACTGCTCCAAATCTCCATCAATGATTGGACTGATATCCATCCCATAAGTGATGCTGTGGACCCTTTGGGGTGAATCAGTGGCCGTTTCTAAACTAACCACCTGTGTGTTATTATACTGTCTAAATCGCACTAACCACTGCTGGAAACAGAGCAGATGTAAATGTGGCCACAGGCCCGCGTCTGGATGTGGCCAGATTGCTGACTGGTTTTAATGAGCTCCCGTCTCATGAGAGGATTAATTTTACTCAATCTGTGCCCAGAGCTCAAAACGGCTTCAGAGCTCCTCCCACAGGATAGAAAACACTGAGGCTTTTTCCTGGTAAAATATTTCAAAATACAACCTTTTTTTTATCATGTTTATCTTGTGACGGGTCATCGATATACTGGTGTCAAATATTGTTTTTGGGTTTTTTTTTTCCCAGTGCTGTGACTTTTAGGTGGATTCTGCGCTCCTTTGATTTATGAGGGTTTCTGTTTTTGACTCGTGGTGTTTGATGGAATGATGATGGAAACAGTGGAAGTAACCTAACTCGGGGAGAAGAAAATGGACAGTAGCTTTTTGTCTTTTACTCCCACAGTGTGTCTTTTTTCCCGTCTCTGCTCTCTTCTTGTTTCCTTCACTCCCAACCAGTCGATGATCGCCCCTCCCTGAGCCTGGTTCTGCTGGAGGTTTTTTTCCTGTTAAAAGGGAGTTTTTCCTTTCCACTGTTGCCAAGTGCTTGCTCAAAGGGGGTTGTCTGATTCTTGGGGTTTTCTCTGCATTATTGTCGGGTCTTTACCTTACAATATAAAGCACCTTAAGGCTATATAAATAAAACTGAATTGAATTTTTGCCATTTTAGGGGTGCGTTTTCTTCTTAAGCTGCACAGATAATATGATGTTTTTGTAGATGATTTGTGGCAACCAAGGAGTTGTTACCTCAGTGATCTCAGCCCCAGAACACACATGTGACTGTGATTGATCAAAAAATTTATCTTTGTGATTATGACAGAGCCAAATGCTCTGTGAAAACATCCACTTGTGAGTAAAAATCACTGGAAATGACATTTTCATTGTTTTGTTTTTAAAAATAATGTGGTCGCTTTGAGCCCAGATGTCCAAAGCAGATTAACCTTTGTTGTCTGGTTGTCTGTCTGTGTGTGTACTGGGTGGTGTTTGTGTATGTCAGCCCCTCTTCGTGCTCTGGCCTTAATCAGCGGTGTCCAGACTACCAGGATTTCCTCTCTGCAGAGTTTCTGTCAAATATACATTATACTGCTTTGCAGAAGTGGACATACGCAGCTTATATATCACAGCTTACTGATGCACTTCTTCAGGCAGCAGCTCCATAGAGGCTTACACTACAGTTTATTCTACTTCATTATAAAGGAGCTACAGGACAGGAGTTGGTTTAACCTTTGATAGAACATGTGATGTAAAAAAGAAGCACATTAAATGATAAATATATGTACAGCATTTGGTATTACAAGATAAACAGGGCAAGATTGTGGAAAACGATTGTGTGTCTGTTAGTTCAGGTGAGCTTTCAGACTGCTGGCTTGCTTGTGGCAGCCAGTCCTGCTGAGGACTTGTGGTTGGACCATCTTTCTGACACTGAGGAGTCTCATGAGGCTGTAATTTTTTCTTTTCCCTCCATGAATCTGACCCAGTCTGCAGGTCCCAGAGCAGCACATTCCCTCAGTTTTCTGTATGCCATTGAACTACTTTTCAGCACTATTATTAGTCCGTTCAGTTCAATCTAAATGTAGCTAATAGAAGCCTCGAGGCTGAAGAAGTAGGTGGAGGAGACGGCTGGTAAATTTTAAGGTGTTCTTAAACTCCTGAATCTCAGCGGGGACTAATGACAGGATGCCCGTCATCACTGCGGAACACAGCACAATTATTTAGTGATTATTCAGTTAATCAAATGATGGAAAATTACCCGTCCATTATTCTGGTACTCGTTTTTTCTCTTCCACTCAGGCCAAGAAGGTTTTTCACCATAATCTGGTTCCTCCAGATTTAGTTGCACTACAGTTAGTTTGGTTTGGTGAGCTAACTGTTTGTTTTCCTCTTTGTCCACAACTGTAAACTGAATAATTGATTTAATACCAAATTAATCATGGAAATCTCATTAGTCACTGACCCAGTATGTTAACACTGTTCAGTGGAATCTAAAAGCTGCCTTCCTTTGTCTCTGTCAGGACTCAGAGTTCATGTGTCTCGAGTTCGATGAAACCAAAGTCAACCAGGTGTTGAAGAAGATGTCCGACATCCAGGAGAGCATCGACAGAATTGTTCACAACACCTGAAACTCTTCCCGAGAGTTTGTCTCAAACAGCAGAGACGGACAGAGCAGTGACGGCGAGTCCGCTCTCCTCTGAGCAGGATCTTCAGATCTGGACTCGCTGACATTCATCAGACATGTTTGTTTGTTTTTTTTCCCCGGATGGAGGATTTTGTTTTTCTATTATAGCGCTGAGAGAAAGGAAATAAGTATCGAGGCCTTTGCAGCGTAGTCTGCAAATCTTAACCTGGGATTATGATCATGAACGAAAAACACAGTACGAGGAAACTAAAGGTGAAGAAAAGCATCGCAACGTAATGCGATAAATAAAAAGTGTGGCCTGTGTGTAATTTTTGTTATTATTTAGAAAATGGGTTGTTTTATTTCCAGGGACCCTATGATTTTAGCCCCCTCATCATCATTCTCATCGATAAATGTGTGTTTGAGCTAAATGTGAGGTGATTACTGGATGGACCAACTGCACAAAATCAAACACAAACAGAAAAGTGACTGTGGGCAAACTTTGTTCAGGTCATGCTGCGATTAGCAGAGATTAGCATTAGCTGGGGAAACAGATTGTGGTAATAACCTGATGATATGTTTTTATTTTGACTTTTTTTTTTAAATGCATTTTCTTTCATAGAGTGAAAATAATGATAAGTTATCCCAGGATCACCAAGTGTAATATGGAGCTTAAACAGAGGCTGCAGACGATCGCTGTCGGGGGGGTTTTTCAGCCGTGTTGTGGGGACAAAACTGAACAGCAAACGTCCCACTTCCTCAGACGGATTCACTGTTAACACGAATGAGTGTAATTATTGTTTGTAGCATGTGAACATGCTAACTGTAGCTGTCAGCAAGGAGGAGTTTTCCCCAGTACTTTGCTCTCATGGCTCTTTGCAGCAAAACAACTGGAATAAACATGTAATAAAACATTAGCACATCCCTGTGAATCAAAGTGACTTTCAGCAGAATGTTTTTAATCCATGTAAAATCATTTAGATGGGATCGTTTGTTATCTACAGTAACACCGAAGAGTCCGAGGGTAAAGGTGAAAGTCCGGGTTGCTGATAAGAGCTCAGCTCTTTTGATGTCAGGCAGATAGAAGAAGTTCAGATTGTTCTGTTTCTTCAAAACAAGGGTGACAAACTCCAGTCGTGAGCATATAAACTGAATAACGGAAATGTTTCCATGCACTACAGACATGCAGGTGCAGTAGCTGCATGGGGAAAGTTTCAATCAAGTAAAACAGTGTTTTGTGCATAGTTCTAACATTTGTTAGACATGAACTATAGGAAAGGGAAGCTCACAGGAAAACCTGCGACAGCTCGTAAAATATAAAGCAGTACTTAAAAACATAAACATCTAAGACATGATAAAGGCCTCTGACTACACATAACATATGTAAACCTGCAAACATCTATATATTAATGTGCATTTATAAAAGAAACCATAATAAGACGTATAGAAAAAAATTCAAAGTATTAAGATGATTAAAATCCAGCAGTGTGGCTCAGACACTGCGGTTTTGTCCCAGTGAATGTATCACACAATGCTCTATTCAGGCTCGCACTGGAGTGTTAGAATAAAGATCAGGAATAATCTAGAGCATCGCGGAGCTAGTTTAGCATTTTCCCCTTCTCCCTGTTGTCATATCTCTTCTACATGGGCTCATATTCTTTCATATCAGTTACCTTCATAATGTAACTGGATGCTGGCAAGACAGTTTTTCAGCTGCGCTGTAAATGTGTTCTTGGTAAAACATCAACTCCTGAATCAATACGGCCTCGAGTGTCTCAAGAGGTGAAAGTAATGAGATCGTCAGTAAACGATCCCTCATCCTGTATGTCCTCCCAACAGCGTTCAGGAAGGAAACTACTTCAAAGGTGGAGAGAGTTGATATGATCTAGCGTGCAATAAAAGACTGATACTGAAGGGAAAAGTTCATTCTTGACTGAAAAGTTTCAGCCTGGTTCAGGTTACGTGTTTGCCACAGCTTTAGGGCTGCACACAGGTTTAAGATAAGATAGTTTATTTATCCCACCTTTGGGAAACGCCATTGTTACAGCAGTTACAAATTAAACATAATAAGTAGCAGGGTGTTTAACTCAATCAAATAAAATACAGTAGAGACAGTAAAATAAATATAAAATAATAATATGAAAACAAATTCACATAACTTATTAAATGTAGAGGTCGAGTGTCTCAGTGTTGTGACTGCAGGATGGAAAGTATCATGAGAGACGATTTTTCTCTGTTAGATGTGTAACATTGTAGAGAGTTGTTACAAGATTTTTTTGTGCCTGTCCTTTGGGCTGCAGAGCTCTGCTGCCAGGAAGTGTTGCAGAAGTTGGTCAGGATAACAGTTTGTTCAGAGACCTCCTCTCCACCACAGCTTCCAGTTTCCAGCCAATCACAAAGCCAGGCCTCCTGATCAGTTTGTTCAGTCTGTTGGCGACACCAGCTCTGATGCTGCTCCCCCAGCAAAGTCTGCTGTGCTTGTCACAACTGAGCGATAGTCAATCTCCAACATTTTGCTGCACATATTGAAGGATCACAACTTCCTTTGGAAATGTAGCCTCTGTGTTGGACTTCCAGTTCAGCCTGTTGCTGATGTGGACACTCAGATTCTTGTAGTCTTCCACCACATCAACACCATGTCCCAGGATTAGACCCAGACCGTGCAGTCATCCTCTTCCTTCTGAAGTTGATCATCTCTCTGGCCTTATTTGCATTCAGAAGTAGATGATTAATTAATAATGAAAAATAAAGTGTAACATATCAGGAGCCTTAGTTGTGTTAAAAAGCTGCTGCTGTGTCACTGCCATGTCTCCTCCTGTAGTATAATAATTCAAAACTTAAATAAAATGTAGATTGGATAAGGAGAAAAGACTTGTCTGTGAAGTCATGCAGCAAAATCATATTCATGATGAACTCGTTACAGCCTTCATTACTGAACTTGCAATTTTAGACATTTAATTGTAAACTTCACATCTTCAGATATGGTTAATGCGTATTATACTTTTCTAGAATACTTTGGACTTTGAGCACAGCAATAGAATAACAGAAACTAATAGTAAACAAGGAGAATAACTAAATGCACTGATGTAAAATGTTGATGTCATTTAGCCCCAAACAATAATCTGGCATCATGCTTCTGATGCTGCTTCTTTAGGATGAATCAGTCTGATGAGAAGACCAGAGGGAGACCTACGAGGTCCAAGGCTAACTCTCCAATTTGCATCAATCTGAATTTATCAGATGTGATTGTGAAGCTTTCAGCTGCAGTAACAGCAAAAAGCTGGCATTAACCTTTTTACAGCACACATGTTTAGACTGTCTTCAGTCTGGAGAAAGGTTGGTAAGATTTCTAAAAATGCATTTGAATATGTCAAAGCAAAACAAACAAAAACATGAAGTGGCCTGGAGGAGACCAAGTAACCGGGTGACATGGCAACATACCCATCAACAGGAGTTGAAGTGACCTGCAGGGAAAATATATATAATGTATAATGTACCTGTCCATTATAAATTCATATTAAATAGTATTTTGCAATCTTCTCCTCAAAATGCCTGTAATATCCCTAAATCATAGAGGACAGAGACAGCCAACTCAAGAAAATGGACAACTCTGCATGCGGGGAAAAAGTTCACATTGATCCTGTAATTTGTGTTTTGTCAGCCTTGGTCTCAGGACAACAGCCAAATCAAAAATCAGGACCTGCGGTGACTCTGAAAGTACAGATTTGCTTAAGTTAGATGAACTGGAAAACCTGTTGGGCGGGCTGCTCAGCCCGGAGCCCAAACGGTTCATTGTGGTTGGGGAGGAGTCACTGCGCGCATCGCACAGGAAGCACGGGCTTTACTCGAACTTTGTTCTGGATCAGACGAAGGAGCTTGTATGCGCGTATTTAATTGTATTTGGTGGCTGACGAAGAGTCCGCTTGCACAAAGTTCATATTTTAAAGCGGATTTTCGCGTGTCCAGATCTCCAAAACGAGTCACCGGATGAGGAAGACGCTCTGAAGCAGGTGCCGGAGTCGAAGCTCTGATTATCAGAGCTGGACAGGAAGCCTTTCGTTACTCAAGAGGACCAAAGAGGCTGACAGGTATGTGTCATTTAAATGTCTGCCAGAAATTTGCGGTCATATGCAAAATGACGAAACAGTTGCGCGCTCTTTAAACTGAATGTCGGCGATCTAAAAGTAGGTATTAAAATGAAAGTGCAGCAGTTTAAAAAAAAAAACAACTTGTAATAATCCTACAAAATAACGGGGGAAAGCACCCTTACCTCAGGAATCATCCTCATCCCATTCAGTGTTGAAGTGATCGTCTGCAAAAAGTGATGAATATCTTTGCTTATATAGCCTGTAGTCGACAGTATTTATGAAGGGCTTATATACAAAATAAAGAAATTACCTGTTTTTAAAGTATGTTTATAACCGCATTATTGTACCTACATTATAATCAATGCTTTTGGCCACTCACATTATCTTTAGACAGCTGTAATGTTATATTTGTTGCAATTTTTGCTGCCCTCTCGGCCAGATCTTTCTGAAGAAAATACATTTTTTAATATCAATGACGGGAGAATATTTATTTTTATTTATCCTTTTTTCAACCAAGTACAAGTCTCAATGAGAATAAAATCTCTTTTCCAAGAGAGACCTGGCCAAAATTACAACACACAACAACCTAACAAGTGACTTTCAATCAACAGTGTAACACATGGATGCAAATGAAATGCAATCGCTCATTTCAAGAGCTTCAAGACCTATTTTCGCGTCCCCTCAAAATGGACTCATTGTAACCAGATCAGACAATTTTAGCTCCTTCTGTAGATCATTCCAGGAAGCAGGAGCAGCGTATTTAAAAGCCTTTTTCATTAATTCCATTCTGACTCTGGAGACAAGCTTTTGTAGAAGATTATGTGAGTGAAGTCTATGCTGGTTATAATTTTAACATGTAGACACACAGATAAGCCAAAGTAGACATTTATAGATTACTAAGCAATGAGAAAGTCTGCAGATATACAGCAGCAGCACAGAGAGCAGCGATGAACACGATTTCCTCAGCCAGTAGTAAAATGTAAAGCACAATGCTAAACTGGATACAGTTTCTTTAGGTGCTGGCTAGGAGCATTCATAAAAAGCAGATCACCGTAATCCAATGGTTTTAATCTTAGGAAGCTTAGACAACAACTCTTTGACATTTGAGAATAACACGAAGTTTGATTTGACTGCATTTAACACCAATTTAAGTTTGGTTAAATGGGACTGAACAACATAAAAAGGGGTTTGTATTACTGAACGAGATGAACAATAAATAATTGTGTCATCTGCATAAAACTAGAATGCAGCATTTGATAAATTATCACATAAGTTTTTCATTTATAGTGAGGGGAGCAGCGGTCCAAGTATGGAGCCCTTGAACTCCCTTGGACGCTGGTGAGACAGAGGAAAAAGGAGTAGTTATTGTGCTGTGTTGTTTTCTTGACTCCTGACTGATACTAGGAGAGAACAGAATTTGTTAAGTTGTTCACTTAATGAGCTTTTCAAGAATCTTTGCTAAAACACACAATTTAAATATGGGCCTGTAGTTATTACCATTTGAGGGACGTAGCTAAGCAGCATCAGATGGTAGTCTGTAGGATGGTTTTGGAGATCAAGAAGTGGAAGAAGTGAAGGCAGAGACAAGGTAGCTGGTGGAAGCTGAAGAAGGTCGAATGTTGCAGAGTTCAGGGAGGAGTTGAGACAGAGTCTGGGTGGTAGGGAAGAGTTACCAGGTGACTGGGAAAGTACAGCTGAAACGATTAAACTGCCAAGAAAGTATTTGATGTGTCCTCTGGAAAGATGCCAAGGAGACTTAGATGGTGGAATGAGGAAGTGCAGGAAAATATTCAAATGAAAAGGTTAGCAAAGAAAAAGTGGAACAGTCGATGAGATGAAGAATGTAGACAGGAGAACTTGGAGGCTAGGCGTACAGCAAAGGAAAAAGTGCCAAAAGAAAAGGCTCATAGTGAGTTGTATGTGAGGCTGGATACTAATGAAGGAGAAAAGGACTTGTGTAGATTGGCTAGGCATAGAGATGGATAGCGGAGCTGGAAAGGATGTTCAGCATGTTAGGACGATTAAGGACAGAGATGGAAGTGAAGAGAGCATGTTGAGATGGAAGGAGTGCTTTGACGAGTGCACGAATGAGGAAAGAGAGAGGAGGACAGATGGGAGACAGTGAATCAGGAAGTGCAAAGGATTAGTAAGGAGGACGTGAGGGCAGCTCTGAAGAGATGAAGAGTGGAAAGGCAGTTGATCCAGATGGCATATCTGTGGAGGTCTGGAGATGTCTGGGATTGTATTGAACAATCTTGGAACGTGAGAGGATGCCCGAAGAAAGGAAGTGTTGTACTGAAGTGGAGTACTGGTACTGATTTTCAAGAACAAGGGTGATGTGCAGAGCTGTAGTAACTACAGAGGGATAAAGGTGATGAGCCACACCATTAAGCTATGAGAAGATGTTGAAGCTGGGTTAAGAAGAGAGGTGATGATGAGCGAGCAGCTGTGTGGCTTCATGCTGAGAAAGAGGAACAGATGGCTTCAAGGTGGGAATGGGATTACATGAGGGATCTGCCTCGAGCTCCTTCTTGTTTGCAGTGGTGATGGACAGGCAGGAGTTTCCGTGGACTACGATGTGTACAGAGGACATTGTGATCTGTAGGGAACAGGTGGAAGAAGGCCTGCAGAGGTGGAGATATGCTCTGGAGAGAAGAGGAATGGAATTCAGCAGAATCAAGACAGAATACACAAGAGTGCACAAGAGAGGTGAGGAGTGCAGGCAGGGTGGAGTGTCGGGGTGATTTGTAACACAAGGATAGCAGAAAAAGTCAAAGGGAAGGTTTACAGGATGGTAGTGAGACCTGATATGGTGTCTGGTTTGGATATGGTGGCACTAACAAAAAGACAGGCGACACAGACATTTTTCATTGGGAGTGGCCCCGGAAGGATGGGATTAGAAATGAGCTCATGAAAGAGACAGCTCAGGCCGAGTGTTGGAGACAAAGCTAGAGAGGTAAGGTTGAGATGTACAGAGAAGGGATGGTGGCTATGTCGGACAAAAGCTGTTAAATATGGAGCTTCCAGGCAGGAGCAAACAGAGGAAGACCACACAGAAGTGTAGTGACTGAGGACTCGCAGAAGGTCGGTGTGCCAGAGGAGGATGCGAGGGGACAGCGTGAGATGGAGGTGGATGGTTCACTGCGATGACCCCTGAAGGGAGCAGCCGAAAGAAGATTTAAATCATTCCGAACCAAGTTGTGTTAAAAAATAACACAGATGTGTGTGTTACTTAAACTTCTAAATCTAAATGTAAAATTTTAACAAAATAAACTTCATTAAATTCAGCTGTTAATAATTAAAATCAAAAGATCAACAACCTAAAGAAGAGTATCTTAAAAGGAGCATATTGCTTGATTTGCAGCCTTTTATTGGTGCAAACAGGAATGCTTTCCTTTTGCTCTCTGCATACTTGTTAAGGTGTTGAGATATAGAGCTGAGAATTCACAACAAGAAAAGCAGGATTGGATTTTTCCCTGATTATTTAAATAAGCTTCAATCAAAATTATGCAACCATGCAGATGAACACACCTGAGAGGTCTGGCCCCGCTTGCAAAAATCGGCGGTTAATCGGGTTCGACTTCAGATGAACTTAATTTCCGTCATGTAGGCATCGTTTCCCTCAGTGTGATGAGCGAGCAGATGCATCCTGTCTCTTTTGTTAAGAACCCAAATACATGGTAGCAAAAACATCATCAACTGTGTTGCATCTGTGTAGGCTCTTTTGAACCACAGCATATAGCTCAAAATAAACCTGTCAGTTTCATCCTGTTTCAGTGACTTCCTCATGGCCCCAGAAACAAGAACAATCTCCCTAATTGTGGCGCTCAACCATATGAGGGTGTTAGAGGTGTGGCTGCCCGTCAGACTGAACTGATGAATCGACTTCCTCTCTTTGCGTGTAAGTAACCAGGGACTGTGTGTGTAATGCTGAGGTGTCCTGAATGTGCTCATTATATTGCAGGTTAAACCTGAAGAAGATCAGTTAAAGGCAACAGCGCTACAAATCACAGGGATGATGGGACTGATATGATAGTTGATAGTTGCCAACTATTAAAAAAAAAAAATGAACAAAAAGTGAAGATTACAACTGAATGTGGGATTTATTGTTGGATTAGATTGTAGTTTTATGGCAAACCTTGACTTCAGTTTATCATCTAAAAAAATGTGCTAATAAAACTGATAACATGACAAAAAAGGTTGTAATAAACACTGATTGTTAGATAACTTAGTATTACTTATATGTCACTTATATAGTGTTATATAAGGTTTGTAAAAAAAATGTTAATTGTACTTATGTGCAGGCTGTGCACAGACAGCTGTAAGTAAACTGGTGTCATGTGCACGGCTGAATTGGAAACATGTGATTCCTGCCTGTCAAGACGAGGAGGGACTAAGGAGGGAGTGAAGGAAAAAATGTTCCTGGGCCCATTCTTGTAGGATTAGGCATGAAAATGCGGCTTTGTATGCTGCCAGGCAGAGTTTTAAACCAGAACAAGGAGAAGTGAAGCTTGCCGTTATCCTGTTGTAACAGATTCCTCCAATTTTACTTCTGTTAGAGGCTTAAGAGTCAATCTAGGTGACTCTATGTTTCCAAATGTTCCTTTGTATCCTGGCTTCGGTGTAAGTTTGCCTGTGATGCAATGACACTGCAGATAATGATTTTCTCCATTTTTTTTAAACAACAAAACAAATCTCTTGTCTCATGTCTAGATCCAGAGGGGAGGCAGCATGGCTGTGCGTCACCGTAAAATAAAGGTTTTCTGCTTCATTATGATGCTCAACATCTTCATCTGTGTCCTGATAACCGTATCTTGGAACCTTGGACACGACAGCAGTGGCCGTCATAAAGTTTGCATCCCATCCAAGAGGTTTTGGCGTAAACAAATACTGAGTGAAACCTTCTGGAACAAGGAGCAGCAGCGCTTGGACTTCATTTACAACCCCAACTTTAACTCTGTATTTTCCAGCAATTCCGTCAACATGCTGCCAGACTGGCTCAGTAACACGGGACCACTAGACCCCTGTGAACCGGACTACAGAGCCCCCAGCCAAATCTTTGACTTCAACTCCTTGCCAAAGCAACTGCAGGACTTTCTTTTGCACTTACGCTGCAGGAAGTACCCCATGTTAATAAATCAGCCCCATGTCTGCGATGACAAGCCTTTCCTGCTGCTGGTCATCAAATCATTGATCCCTCATTTTGAAAGGCGACAGGCCATTCGTGAAACTTGGGGACAAGCAGGTGTCTTAGCCAATCGGACTGTGGTGACGGTGTTCCTGCTTGGCAACACTTTGTCATCAGACCACTTCCCAGACTTGCTGGAGATACTGGCTCATGAGGCAAAGCTTCACAAAGACATACTCCAATGGGACTACAGGGATAGCTTCTTCAACCTAACGCTAAAAGAGGTCCTCTTTCTGGAGTGGTTTGCCAAACACTGTCCTCAAGCTCAGTTTGTTCTTAAGGGCGATGATGACGTCTTTGTTAACACCTTAAGAATTATTGACTATCTGGAAAGCATGCCGGAGGGCAAGTCCAAGGATTTGTTCATAGGTGATGTTATAATGAATGCAGGACCACACAGGGACAAGAAGCTTAAATACTTTATCCCTGAGAGTGTGTTTGTGGGTAAGTATCCACCGTATGCTGGTGGAGGAGGATATCTGTACTCTGGGGAGTTGGCAGTACGCCTGCACAACGTATCTCAGCAGGTAGCCTTGTTTCCCATTGATGATGTATACACTGGGATGTGCCTAAAGAAGCTGGGCCTGGTTCCCGAGAAGCACAGAGGCTTCAGGACCTTTGACATTGAGAAAAAGTACAAAGACAATCCCTGCATCCACAGGACCTTGATGCTGGTTCACAGCCGAACACCGCAGGAGATCTTAACGATCTGGCCCTTCATCGTCCAGCCTGAGCTAGACTGCCAGTGAGCTCCTTATTAATGGCTGTTGTTGAGTTTGTTGGTCATTTCCAACACTTTGATTCTTCATTCTTCAAATCAAAGTCAAACACTGTTGCTATTTTAAAGCCATGAAAATAATTTAAGTGTTCCGGTGCCACTAATTGGTAGGTTTCCTCAAGTCATAGCAAATTTATACAAAAAGTCTTCAGTGTAAATATAGGGCATACATTAACCCGACTCTACTAAAGTTAGAACAGCTCTGCACAGATTAAAAAAAACAAAGTCCACAAACCTCTTTAAACTACATGCATACAGTTAGTAAAAGCTTCTCAGAGGGGTATATCATGAAGCAAGTTCCACATAGCCAGGCTTTCTTTGCATTAGCTCACTCTACAAATCCTAAAACCCAACTAAGAAATAATAATAAATGGAATGCTTCTTATATAGCACTTTTCTACCTGAGCACTCAAAGCACTTTATACAACATGCTTCATTTACCCAAACACTTTCGTCTCTCATATCTAACATTCACACAGTATCTTGCCCACAGATAGCTTGGCATGCAGACTGGCACAGCCAGGAATCACCAAGCTTTCAATAAGTACGTGACCCCCTGAGCCACAGCCACCACTTTTGGGTAAATGGTGCTAAAGAATTTTCTTTGTTGCTCAGGCTTTCTGCTTCGGGCTCATATAAAAGAGGCCATTCGACTCTTCCACAAAAAATCAACTGAAAACTGCCTGCTCCCGTCAGACAGATTATCAGGATATCTAATGATTCAACTAAAAAAAAAAAATGTAAAATGCAACACACAAAAGTAATGCTGCGGAAAATATTAATGTGAATTTATGATCATCACAAACAGGCTAAGCAGGGGAAAAGAATATAAGCCTGAGATATTTATGTCACCTCTGCACGTTCTCAGTGCTGATGTTTTTCTAACATGGCAGCTGCACATTAGAACTCTGCAGCTTTTGATAAATTTATTCAGTAAATATTGCTCAGTGTGTCTGACACTCTTCTGTAGCCTAATAAAGAAGAAATGGAAATCACTTTAGTTTGTTGTCGGATCAAAGTGAATTCAATTTTATTGATTAGAAATTATGAAAAGCCCACAAATGCAGCTGATCAATTTTCTAATCTTTATTAGATGCAATTCCAGAAGTGGGAAACAGACTTGGCAGCAGGAGGAGCAAACATTTACCGACTTTCTACTACTGAATACATGCAAATTCCAGAGATTAATAATAACTAATGATTAATTGCAGAGTGGCGTATAACCAGAGGTTATACGTTCCTTCATAAAAACACTCTCAACATATCTTACGCATTACTCTTACTTCAGTACACCCCTCAGGTCATCAGCTGGTTAAAGGCAGTGCTTGCTGGTAAACCACTGAGCCATTATCCCTGATTTCATCCCACTTTTATTTGGGCAGATCCCAATCTTCATGACTTGCAAATACCACTGAGCAAAAGCTGGCAGCTGGAGCTTGAGTTTCTGACATGAGCATCCTTTTTTTTTTTTTTAAATTAGTTTTTTTTAATGTTTTTTGTTTGTTTGTTTTTGAAGGAAATTCAAAGATTTCTAGTCATAATTCCAACATAAATGTTGGTTTGAACTGTTAGAAACTAGCAACTACAGCAACTTCGTTAATAACCTGCTACATGCTAATGTTAAAGCTTAGGTTTGTACAATTATGTCAGTATGTCACGGCAGTTACTCCAATATTACGGCTGTGCCAGTAAAAACAGGACTGTCGTGAGCATGTTTACTTTCTACATGTTTTTTCATTCCACACACTTTTACCGTTTACATCTGGAGGATCATAATTATTTACAGTTTAACGAAATCTTTTGTAGAATCATTTGGAAAAATATTAGCGGCAGTGTCATTTTTACTATGACTCATTTTTAAATTCCATACAAATGCTTTTGAGCCTTGAACCAAGTAAGTTACAAAAACTAATTGATTTGTCTGAAACAAGAAGATGATGTAACACGAACACAACACAGATTTCCACAGAGTTCCATAATTAAATGTTCACAGTTTTCCAGTATTTATGAAATTCTTCTGCTTTGTTTGCTTGTTGCTTGCAACTCAACTTCTATGTGGTGGTTTTGGAGCACCTTATGTCCAACCTTATGTCCGAACCTTTGACCGTGCAGAACTGCAAAAACTTGTCATAATGTGCACCTTTTTTTTTTCTGGATTCTGTCCCTGCTAACATCTTTTGTTATTGTGTCTTGATTTGGTAAATTTTAAACTAATCAGTATTTGAATGTTCCACAATAAAATATTATAATCTCTCGTGAATTGTAGCTATGCTTTTTGGTATTCCTTTTTGCCTATTTTCCTCTAAATAATTCTTCTCAGACAGAAAATGGCTTCTGAAACCCTGACACAACAAAC
>VUQJ01037078.1:24464-34984 GCA_015108635.1 Andinoacara biseriatus
TTGAAAACCCTAAATTAAAAAAGTGCAGCTTCCTCTGTTTGTCTGGCCAGCTGAACGCAAACACCCAGTAATAAATACCACAGCGCCCTTTGCTGGACAAAACTGGTATTACCTGCTGGCGACAGGAAACTCAATCAGCTAACTGATGAAGTTCACCTGCTGACAGGAAAGGAAAATATCAGTTGAACTGAAGCTAAGAAGGTTAGACGGACTTTGTTGTTTCCCATATTTAAGCAGTTTAACTGTATATGAAAATGACGCAAAAGAACATCCTAAACTTTAAGCGTGTGCTGCTCATATTTCTGCTGGTATTTGGAATATTTTGGAAAGGCTGTAACGCACAGGTAAGTTATCGTCACTGAAAACCTCCTTTGGACCCGGGTTAACAATTTAAATGTGTTTCTTTTTGTCTGCAGGTGAATGAAGACGAACCCAACCAGCCTCCAGGTGAGCGTAAATGTTTTTCTTGGCATTTGGAGAAGTCTGAATGTTTCTGTAGATTTACTCTTCATCCTGTGCTGACTGCTTTAGGATTATGAGTGATGCCATAAAGGTATAAAAACAGGCTGATGAGTTCAGCTTTATAAAACTGTGATCTCTAACACAGGTATCACTTCCTTATGACGCTACCTGGACAGATTATTTAAACTAATTAGATTCAAAATAAACTGCACTTTATTTTGGTAGTTTCCTTCCTTATGAATATAGGTTTATATATATATATATTTTTTAATTCAGTGTTTTTCTTAACAAGTGACCAAAGCCAACAATGACGACTAGTCAGGATTGTGTAGTCACCAACACATCAATTTCTTTCACAGATGAATCAGGAGCTGAAAGCAACACTTTCTTCGCCCTGCGGAGTTGTCACCAGTTGCTACAAAGCGAAAGTGGTGAGTTTTTCTCCCCAAACTACCTGTGCTCCAACCCTCCCCTGTGGTGCAACTGGACAATCCAGGTGGATCCCAGGAAGAGGATTCATCTCCATCTAGAGGACTTGACCCCCGATGACATCTGCGACCTCAAACAGGACCAAATCCACATTGATGAGCCAGCTGAACATTTAGTGGGACACAAAGTCCTGCAGAAGTGCTGGCAAGAGGCCAAATACACCTCGTCCTCCAATATTCTGTATGTGGTGCTACTGATTGGTGGCTGGCCCAACCCTATGTACAGGGGCTTTTATGGTCGCTACCAGGCATTTGGACCACCAGTCATTTACAACCCAGGGGAAAGCTTTCAGGAGACAAGCGAGGAGTCAAAAGCATCTCCTGGGCTGATGGATGTCAGTGAATCTGGACCAGATACAAAGAGTGAACAGATGGGATACGATTATTATGAGCAACATTTAGCAGCGATGACTGCGCTGCCCTGGGAGCCTGAGGAGGCTGCAGACACAGAAACTAGGGTAAGTGGACACAGTGTGTGTCTCTAGCTTTGTTGATGACTTACATGGTCTTTCCATATTTCTTTTTATATAGCGCCAAATTATAACAGTCCCCTCAAGGTGCTTTATATTGTAAGATAAAGACCCTACAACAGTGGTTCCCAAAGTCAAGAGTGCTGCGGCCCATTTAAACAGAAAATCCCATGAAAATTTGATTTGAGAAACATAAACAACACAAGCTGTTGGCTATAAACTTTGTTTGAATTCGCTTTTTATATTAATAAATACATTCATATGAATATGTAACTATGCATAGTTGTGAGTAATTTCAAACCCTGAAAAGGATAAGCAGCAGAAACTAGATGAATGGAATTTCTGTTATTACTGCAGGGCCCTTGCAGTACCTTTGCGGCCCACCACAGGGCCGTGGCCCACACATTGGGAACCACTGCTTCATGCAATAATTTTTATTTTTTTTGCAGCTCACACATGAATTGAGATCAAGGGATTGCTGCATAAGTTAACATCTTAAAAAAAGGCTCCATGTAGCTAAAGTAACAATGGTATGGCTAATTTGATTAACTGTAATGTTATTACTGAATTTGGCATTGCATTACAAATAAATGTAACTACAGCAGCGTCCAACTTTGATTACGACTGAATACTGCTCAGTAAGTTGGAACGTTACCAATGGCCCCACATATCACAAGTATAACGAGTATGATAAAGACAGGAAATTTTTCCTTGCAAATTTTTTTGCAGTACCTCGTTGTGTTTTTACTTTTGTGTTCTACTTTTCTTGAAAATATTGTAAAACTCTTCATCCTGTGTCAATCCTCAGGTGGGTGAAACCAACCATCAATCCTTTGGAAACTACAGCAGTGTCTACCAGTTCACTGCCACGCCCACTGAGCCACTGTCCACCCAGAAGACCCTCAGGTCAGGCAGAGGTATCCCTCACATCCAATCAAACCAGTCTGACTTTGTCCAGCTTGCGTCTCCACAGCAGTCAGGTGACAGTCAGCATCACAAACTGAAAATCAGCACTCGCACTACGACGGCAAACAAACACAGGCACAAGGAGGAAGCTGCTGCAGGGAACAAGAGCGGAACACTGAAGGAGAACCTAACGGAGGTCAGCCAGATCTCAGGTCAGCTTCGCTCCCCCTCTGAGAGACAAGAACCACAGCACACTAAGCAAACTTGTCCTCAACCTAACCTGATGGAGCCACTGTCGGACCACAGAGGGACCTGTGAGTACATTTGAACACGTGCACTCACCTGAATCTTTCAGACACTCAGTTTCAGATTGAATAATTGTGCCGTCGTATCGCTTGATGTAGATTTTTCTTTCTACGGTTTAAACTCTGCAAACTTAAGCAAAATGTTCTTCAAGCAAAAAGTAGAAGTTCGTGTTATGAGATCATAAAATCAAAGTTTCAGTGATCATACATTTCTTTTGCAACAGTGTGAACATTTCCAGGTTAAGCAGCTACTAAACGAGGCAACATTTCCTTGAGCCAACAGACGCTTTAACAGCTGATGGTTCGACTCCAACTGCAAAAGCTGTGATTCCCATTTTTCTTTAACAGTAATTGAGGGAGAGAAACGCTGAGAACTCAACATTAGGAAGGGCGGAAAAATGAAACCAGAATCCAGCTGAACATCAGACTGTGTTTCTCATTTGCACTGATGATAACTCAGATTTGTCTGATGGTGAGCTGACATTCAGTTAGAAATAATGTTAATGTGTCCATGTAGAGAACCACAGAATCTGCACAGGGAGGTCTTCAAGGTACACGAATGGCTTCTTAAGACTGGATTATTGCAGATAACGCTGGAAACTTTTATAACCTCATACCAACAGTCACTGTAGTTTGATTTAATCATTAGGTTTCATGATATTAATGCTTACATTATTTCACATACAGCTTTAACAGTGTTTTCCTGCTATGACCATGTAAACTAAGGCCCTCTATTTCACCCTGATGTTTCCATAAGAACAACAAAGCTGTTTTTGTGCCTACACCAAAGCACACAGACAGTCTGTATGTTAGAGAACCTGAATTATTAACTATTGATCAGCCCTGGATTACACATAACTAATATTTCATTTTGGACTGTGTGCTTTTTTTTTTTTTTTTCCCCCCTCAGTGAACATGAAAAACCACTCAGAGGTTCCACACTTTCCTGGTGGTAAGTATTGGACTGAGAATCTGTCGCTCAAAAAGAGCGTCTCAACAGCTGTTGTGAGAACATTAGACAAGATGGAGGCTTACGAGATGGTAATGAGGCTACGATGATGTGCAGTGGCACTAATAAAGACAGGAAGCAGAGCTGAAGGTTTTTCATCGGGAGCGACCAGCATGGAGAGAAACGAAGACGGCTCAGGCCTAGTGTCTGTGGCAGTTAGAGAGGTATGGTTCAGGTGTACAGAGGAGGAATAGTTGGTATATTAGATAAAGGATGTTAAATATGAAGCTGCCAGGCAAAAAGAGGAAGACCACAGAGAAGATTCAGAGGTGAAGGAGGTCATGCAGAGGGTTGCTGTGACATCCTGTCCCCACCATCTTCCTGTGAGACGGAGGCAGCTGGTTCCTCTAAAGGAAGCAAGAAATGTTTATTTTGCTGCTCTGTGAGCCAAATCCAAGATTAATTGATTTTCTGCAGCATAACTCTGATTTGTAAGTGTTTCACTGTTATCTTTGATGTTCTTTATAGACATTTATCACCATTTTATCATCTGCTAATGTCTGACTGGAGTGGGCGACACTCGCAGGGATCGTTCTGAGCAGATGAGGAGAAGTGACATGTGAAGAGTCTGACTTTTATGTCGGCGTGCAGCCTGAAGCAGAGAGCCTGGCTGACTTTTTGTGGTTTTGTGGCTGATGAACTTTCTCACAGCGCAACCCTCTGTTGTCACATGTCTGCTGTGTGTCCCAAACTAGATTCATGTGTCAACTGTGGAGATCGAATCCCATTTGATGTTTGAGCTAAAATGAAAGATGCAAATACTTTTTACTGTGAAAGAAGCAGTTGAACTCTAAATATTAGGTTTCAAATGCTTCTTTTTCTTTCCATTTTTTTTTTGGTGCTCTGAAATCTCAGATCACCTCTTTGAAGTGACTGTAGAGATAAACTTCAGTCAGGATTTGGAGGAGACCTGGGACAACCTCACCAGATCACTGCTGCTTTCAGTAAAGGCTTTGGTATGTTTTTGTTTTTTAAGGTGTCGTACGTAGCATGCACTTTTTTATTTGAATAAATATTAAAGCTTTACTGATGCACAAAGAAACAGTGAAGACCACCACTTGTCTCATTTCTGTAGATCAGGAAACGGTTGGAGGCTGTGCACGCTCACTTGTCAGTGTCTTCTAAAAGAATAAAAAGGTTTGTATAAAGCATCCTCATGAATCTTAATACTTCGTGCTGCAGTAGGTTTGTGTTTGTTTGTTTTTTAAAGATTTTTTTTTTTTAAATTTGAGAGCATTCTCATTAAGCAGAAATTAACTCCCCGTGGAAATACAAAGCTGAGAGTACCAACAAGACCCGCTGTAACTACATTTACTTACATGTGCATCAGAGTACCTGCAACACCTGAACCTGCCAGTGTAGCCTAAATGTTTTATTGAAAAATAATAATTACTTGCATGGAAATAGAGTGACTACAGTTTGACTAATCAGGTCCCAGGTCCAGTGTTTCCTGGACCTTTTTCCTGGCTTATTTTTACTGTTACGATTGTTACTAATTGTTATGATACATCTTGGTTTTGTGCACAGATTGCATGCAGGAGTGCTTTACATCCTCTGGCTGCAAATTCGACAGGGACCCGAAGGTCTGCGTGTCCACAGGACCATCGGCTCCGATCTCCAGGGGCTCATTTCCACTGAAATCAACTTTAGTGGAAACCTGAGAGAGGCAGTGATCATGTCTGTGACAACTGAAGGTACAGAAGGGCTCAAGGCCAAAATTACTTGATGATACTGACACAGACCTTTAAAAGAAAAGTGGAAATGAGACGCACTGTTGGTTACTGATGAGCGTTTGTGTTTCAGATGTAAATGAATGTGGGACCCAGCTGGTTCTATGTGACATCAATGCAGAGTGTGTGAACCAGTTTGGCTCCTACTCCTGTCACTGTCGGACAGGCTTTCAGGATGAGTCCCGCCTGGGATCAGGAGGAACTCTCTGTGTGGACATGAAGGCTGCAGGTATGCTTGGGCCGAATTTGTAAGGTTAGACATTCAGATGTTCTGCTTTAGTTCAGCTGCTGACCACTTGTTGTTGTTGTTGTTGTCGTGTGTGTGTGTGTACGTGCGTTTTTTTTTTTTTTTGTTTGTTTTTTTTTCCTGCAGGTTGCAGCTCAAGCCTGTCCACTCAAACTAAAGGTGTCTACGTGCTTTTCTTCCTGCTCAGCTCCCTAATCCTGGTGCTGCTGGCGGTGGCCGGCTTTCTCTACCACCGTCACCGACGGGGGAAGTTCCTGGTTCGGTGCCGCAGCAGCAGCAGCAGTCTATCCCCTCCTGACCCCAACAACAACAACCACCACCAGCATCTTGAAGACGGCTACTCCAGCCCTGCTGACTCGGACCTGCCTCCCCCGCCTCCGCCTGCCCGCGGCCCCAGAGAGTGCTGGGGCCACATAAAGGAGCAACGCCCAGTCGTGGATCTGCAGCTGCTGCGCTTCAACCTCCTTCACTCACCAGACGGCTACATGAATCAGCGGGAGGGTGTGAACACTCAGTGATGATTTCTTAATTATATTCAGTAAAATCTCTTATTTACTTTTCATTCTGTGTGTCTGCATGTTACACTCTTTGTAAATTGCACCATTAAAGTCACAATGAAAAGCACACTGTTATTGTCTTGACATTTACGAGCTCTCGACAGAGCTGAGGTACATCTTTACTAAGTCAGTCACAAATTACTGGCAGAGGGTTATGAAATTTTGCACATCCACTGTTATCTGGCTTCATGGCCTCTGTGTTCATGGTTGTAAATGAGCATTTAAATATTTGTCACCATGTCTGGAAAGCAGTGAAGACGTAATTTGAAGAGAACTGACGTGATTTATATGGTAAAATCATGATAAACACACATTCCTGTCATACGCACCTTACACCTAAATGATGGTCTAAGGATAATCAGCATGTAGTGCCTGTTAGATTTAAATGTATCCTAATTATACCAAATTAAATTAGACTTTTATAATAGTGTGAAAAGTGCTGAGCTCCAAGAACATGTTTAAGCATTTTATCTGATGTTTATTAAAATGTGCATTCGGTAACTCGATGCATCTTTTTTGCCACAGGGGCCACTTGTTCTCTGTAATCAGACTTTGAGACTTAAAAAAAAAAAAGTTCATTCATTGAAAGGAATGTGGGAATACATCCACCTGTACTATCTTGCTCAAGGACACTCCTGTAGGACACATGGCTTGCTGCCTCCTTGTGACCTCCCGACTTGAAGCTGGCCACCCTGCATCGCTGTGTGTGAGGAGTGAAGTGTAGTCTGTGCTGGCCCACACAGTCCAAAACACTTTAATAGGCTTACAGCAGCTAATCCAGCAGGGTGTGCTGACACATGGGGAGTCTGCTGACCTTACTCTGCTTTATTACAGGGTACTTGTTCCCTCAGCCCTTCACTGCTCAAAACAGATGCTTTTCTATCACCTGCAGTTTCTCCGTGTTTTCTCTCAGAGGAAAATATTGGAAACATTTTCATCAGGTTTGCACAAAAAAAAATGATTCCAACAGGATGATGACAATGATCTGTGTCAGCCTGAGATCTGTAACAGTGTTTGCTGGGGTGGCTCAGGAGGTACCCACAAATTGGAAGGTTGGTGGTTTGATTCCTGGCTGCTCCAGTCTGCAGAGCACTATCACATAGTGGATTTTCTACTTGCTACTTGTATCATTGGGTCATTACTCTGTGGCCTGGATGTCTTTCCAGTATCAGTTCAGCTGCCTGCCTCCTGTTAAAAGAAGCTGCTGCGCTGCCCTTTGAATGCTCCTCGTGTCTAACAGGTAGAATCTCCAAGGACAGCAGCACTCAGTAGCTGTCTGCAGGGTAAGAGGGAGAGGGTGGTGGTGGTGGTGGTAATGGCGGATCCACCCTCTACGCTCTGCTTCCTTCCTCACTTGGAAACCTGAGGTCAGTGAGGGTACTCCTCCATCCAGTGAGACATGCTGAGCGTGACCTTCCAGGCAACAGCCTCCAACCATAATCCTCTGCAACCCTCCCAGACACAGATCCCAACGGTTTTCTGCTCCTTTACAACAATAAAAGAAGTCCCACAGAATCAAAGCAATGAAAATCATAATGATATAATATTCAGGGTTTGGGTCTTATATTTCTGCACCCTCTCTGTTGGTTTCTCTTTAAAGACCAGCATTTATTTATTGGCTTTTTTCTACATTTGTGCAGCAGTGGAAACAATGAACCTCCCATTTACTGTCTTCTGATGCATCTATTTCCTTTGTAGATTAGTTTATTCTTCCTAAATTCAGAACAAATATGAGTTAAAAGTTGCTCTTTTAATATGCACTTCTTTGCTTCTGAGATTACAGTTTCAGTGGAAATATCTCATTTTCTCATTAGCAGTGAAGCTGGAGGAATTTCAAATGTTTCACATTTCTGACATTCATCAAACTTGTAGGTGATCAGTTGTTCCTGTAGGATATATTTCCTCCATCATCAGCAAAGGAATTCAAACTCGTAATAGGATTTGTCTATGTTATTTATATTGTTAATTAAACATATTTATCTTCTCGGAGAATATCTTTTTAACATCGCCAGCACCTGAAAATCTTCTTGACAGAAAACATTTTCACGGTAACGACTGCGTTCAGGAGAGTTAGCTTAGGGTGATGCCGCTTCTTGTTACACCATCGGGTAAAAATATAATTCAACATCTATTCAAAAGCCATATTTTCATCAAAACAAATGGAGAAAACAATGAGAGAGGAAGAATGATTTATTTGTTTTTGAGCGCAGTGAGCCTCATCTACTGTACCTGCAGTCAGAGATCACATTATTTTGTGGACCACAGCAGCACGAAGGCAGCTGTCTCCATTAGAGCCAGATGGACACCGCACAGAGGGACCAGCCTAATGATTCACTGCTACATCCGCAGCAGGAGTGTGGGTAACCAGTCAGCGTTACATTATTGGCAGGTGCACTTCTATCCAAAATCAGCTGTGTTACAAATCAGCTGTTTGTTCCACGTTACAAGCCTGATTTGACTTTTGGTTACAGCTGAAACAACAGTGGAGTCCCTCAGGGTCAGGTTTACTATAAGGAAATATAAAGAAACTGGGGCCGTCGAAGCCAAGCTGGTCTGTTACTTGGCAAGTGAGATTAACGGGTTAGTGAGCCATGTTGCTCTTAAAGTCAGTTTTCGGTGTCTCTCTTTTAACTTTTTAAAATCTCTGTGGTAACTTATTTTGGTCAGGATGTTCAGGGTTTTCACTGCTTTAGTTACAGAAGGCTTTTTAGTGCTATAGAGGTTCCCTGCTGAAGGTGTACAGCGCCTTGTACGTATGCAACCCGTTTAGCCTTTCCTAGCTAACAGCACCAAATGATGTTACAGCTGATGATGCAGAAAATGTATGACTGTATTTATGTTTGGTCCAAATGCTGCGGTGTCTCTTTTACACTGCTGGAGCTGCAGCGAATACAGTTCAAATTAGAAAATTGATCAGTTTTATTTGTAGGCTACCTGTACACACTAAGTAACATTTACTGATTAAATGTCTGAAGTTTCAGAGCTGTAATGTGCAGGTGTCATCAGTTACCCTGAGACCTCAGGATAAAATAAATGTACTAACTCACGGTAATATTCTTCTTTCCCCACTCCACATACTTTTGATGAGATAAATGATTTTCTGCAGCATTACTCAACACAGTGGTGTCGCATTTTACTGTTAGATTTTTAAAATTTTTTTTCTTTCTTTTAATCTTTAGAGATTATCACCCATTCTTCTGATAATGTGGTTTATTGGAGAATGTGGTCCTCAATTAAGCTCAGTTCCATCCATCCATTCTCTTCCACTTATCCTGTTCAGGGTCATAGGGGGGCTGGAGCCTATCTCAGCTGTCAATGCACAAGAGGAAACCCACCAGCCTGTCGCAGGGCTAACACAGAGACAGACATATGGGCAATTTAGAGTGACCAATTAAC
The DNA here is from genome assembly GCA_015108635.1 of Andinoacara biseriatus. Lineage (NCBI taxonomy): Eukaryota > Metazoa > Chordata > Actinopteri > Cichliformes > Cichlidae > Andinoacara > Andinoacara biseriatus. The sequence goes on from VUQJ01037078.1 coordinate 34,035, forward strand.
CTAACCTCAGTAACTGCATGTCTTTGGACTGTGGGAGGAACCCAAAGTACACAGAGAAAACACATGCAGACACAAACTCCACACAGAAATGCCCGGGCCAAGGTGGAACTAAACCTAGGACCTTCTAGCTGTGAGGCAACAGTGCTAACCACCATTTTATTCTTCAATTCTATTTAACTTAATTTAATTTATATAGCACCAGATCACAACAGTTAGTCTCAAGGTACATTATACTGTAAAAGACTGTACAGTATTAGAGAGAAAATCCCAACAATCAGATGACCCCCCCCATGAGCAAGTGCTTGGTGACAGTGGGAAGGAAAAACTCCCTTTAAACAGGAAGAAACCAGCATAGCGAGGCTTAGTGAAGGGCAGCCACCTGCCACAAATGGTTGGGGGACTGGTGAAGGGAAAGAGAAGAACATTGGGAGACACTTTAGCTGAAGAACAGGTAAAAAGGTCTGACAATCCATGGTGATGAGAAACGTCATATGATTAAAAATGGGAAATGCCATTTATTCTTTACTATTGTGTGTAGTGTTGGAAAGTGATGCAAAGAAAAGCGGTGAAATGAAAAGCTTGGTCACAGAGCTCTACAACCATCATTATTCTACCAACATGAATCAGATCTAACATGGAACCAGCTATCAGAGAGTCCCTCAGTGTTGGAAAGGTACAGTATGGAAACCACACTGACTGATGATTAATGTCCTTCCGCTGCAACTCAGGTTAAGGGTTAAAGGTCCTGCTGCCTGATAAACAGAATATGTTTTATTACACTTCTTTTGTTTTTATTGAAAACCTAGTGTGTCACTTCACACATGTATACAGATCAACTGTAGTTAGTGTGTGTGTGTGTGTGTGTGTGTGTGTGTGTGTGTGTGTGTGTGCGTGTGTGTGTGTGTGTGTGTGTGTGTGTGTGTGTGTGTGTGTGTGTGTGTTTATAGACA
>VUQJ01037083.1:9184-24040 GCA_015108635.1 Andinoacara biseriatus
TCACACAAACCACTCTGTGAAAATGATTGAGGTTAATAGGCAGTGGAGCTGTTGCTTAATTATGCCTGTAGAAAATGTTTTTTGGGGGTTTTCACTGGATTTGTGGATCACTCACATCATAGAGTGATTATAACAAATCTCTTTCAAACACAGATATAAATGATAATATTGTATTTTAGAATTATTCTGAACAATATTCAGATTTTGTCAGCCAAAGAGGCTCAAAGGGCAGACAAACTCAGTGTTTAAAGTCAAACTGTAAAAGAAATTTGACTGATATTTAATGTTGGCTCTGACCTACTGGTTTCTCTCATTCACTCTCCTCTTCTCATTCATGTTTTCCTTCTTTCTCAACACCTGGTCCCCTTTTTAATTCTCTTTCTTACTGTGCCAAAGATGGTTCAGCTAAATCGCCCTAATAACCCCCTCTCTCTAAGCCATGTCATCTAATGAGATTGGGCAAGTACATCAAGACAAACACATACAGGGCAAGGGAGACAGGGGATCGTGAGAATGACACAGTAGGTTCCAGTGGAAACAGAACAGCATGATGACAGATTGGGAGAACAAAGCCATGAGTGTTGACATAAATTTCAAAATAAACAATTTTTTTAAAAACATGTCATGTTTGTCTTAATTACAATTAAAATATAGGATTTATATTATGATTTGCAAAAGCTTGGTTTATGTTTTTATTTGAATTTTAGACAGTGTTCTAATTACTTGAGAACCAAGGTAATGTGATGTGTTCTGCTAACAGAGGTAAACAAACCTTCAATGGGGGACGTATTAAATGCTGAGTTACTGTGATTATTTTACACAAGTGGCTTTTGCAGGTTTTTGGTATAAATTATAAAAAAAACATTTTTTAAACCATTAGTTTCCTCTTAGGAAGGACTGGGATTCCCAAATTATGGCCTAGGCTAAAGCCCTCTGAGACAAATGTGATGTCAATAACAACCCTAGACGCTGGAGGAATGATTCCCACATCCTCTAGCTGTATGTTTCTTTTTACAATTTCTATTCAGGTCTTTGTTATTCTCCTTAACTTTGTTCCTATCCCATGCCCTCATCTGTTAACTCCCCTCTGTACCACCCCATTTGAATTGTCCAAACTGGAGGGGAGGAAGGGGGGCTGGGTGTATAAAGTCAACCACAAATGCTCCTGACTTCTTTTGTTTCCTAGAACACTGGGGTATGCCCAAATACCTTGGACTCAGAGCCCAAAACCTTTCCCCTAAAGAGTATTGTTTTAATTTTCAAGAAAGAGCTAAGAAAAACTAAACTAAAAAAATAAAAATTAAAAATAAAATAGGGCATATGAACATTTCCACTGACTAGAAATCTGGCTTTTACCACATTAACTATTGTACATGGCAATCTATAGTGAGAAGCAACTCATAATGAACAGTGAATTTACAAAACATTACACATTCTTTCTAATGCACCAATCAGATCAACACCGTGACAATACAGGAGCCTGCATCAGTCAACCTGGCCCTTCTACACAACCAGGGACAGAAAGGTTGTGCAGAACCTTGGTTGTGCACATGCAAGCGAAATGGTGCACTCATATGGTTATTATTCTTAATCAAGTCAGTGCAATTTATTTATTAAAGGTGCCTTCTCTGAAACTAAACAGCAAATTACAGTCTCTCTTATCTGTGAGAAGCACTGTAACATCTGTCTCCTGAACAGTTTCTAATGTGGATTTAATGTACACCGGCAGAAGGCCGGCATCACACTAGGGTCTGTTGTCCAAAAGAGTGTAATCTAGATGCCACTGATGGGGGTAATAAATCTACATAAATGTGTCACTGAAGGCTTTAAATGGACTGGTGAGGCAGGGTTTAGACAGCATTACGATTCAGAGAAACAGTGTCCTGGAGTCACAGGATACATATGTAAGACAAACAGGAGAAGCAGAAGATAATGTGCAATCTCTCACTTTAGGCCCACCATCCTCACCACTTCCTCATTTTTCTACAGGGCATAAGATGGCTAGAGGAGAGAGAAGAAGGAAGTACAAAGGTTCAAATGGTGTCTGTCGACAACTGCAACCAAGCCAGGTTGTGTCATAGTCTAATTTTTGGTCTTTCATAATGTGTTTATTTTTTTCTTTTTAATCTACTTTCAGACCAACACATCTGTATTTTAACTATGATAAAAAAAAAAAAGGGAGCCTACTGATAAACACATGCTACTCAGTTCATGTCCTATTGTCAATCATAAACATGTCCTAGTGGAGTGACAATGCCTTAAACGGAAATGAGAGACAGCTACAGAAATGACTCCCAACATCTAATTTCACATTAAGTGTTTACAACTTAAAACGTGGCAAAGAAATAGCACTATTTTCTTCTCCAGCTATTTTTTTTTTAAACACAGTCCTTATTTTTTTTAAAAAGGATATAGATCCAGAGAGGGATACAAAAACAAATGTTTGAAAATGCATATACAGAAATATACAACAAGACAACAGAATGCAGAAAAACAGAAAGAACAAATATATAAAAAAGGACACGGACAGAGAGGTGAAGAAACAGGCAGACATGGAGGTAGAGAGATAAGGCTAAAAGGACATTCAGAAAGAGAGACTCAAAGATAAACTTTGTCATCAACCTTTGTTAAGTACGCAAGAAGGCACACAAACTGGCAGACGGGCTTTCAAAAGAATGATGCAACAAAGAGATGAATCAAGACTTTTACGGTCAACAGGCATCCAAAAAAATACAGACATGGGGCCAAGGAGACCCACAACATCTAAAGAGCGCATGAAAGGGATCAACTTCATGACCTTAACAATGTTTAAAGACTAGCATGCTTTAACCAGACATCAGCCAGCAACTCCATCCAGCTACTTAGCATAAGCAAAACAGGCACATGACTAATTAGAATATTAGTAATATACAATATCGAAGCTTTTTCTTAAATGCCATTTCTCAAATTAATATACATAATTGTTATAGACACCAACACAAAAAAATGGCCTTAAAAAAATGAGATGCTCAGTTATACTATTTGACCATAAACTTGGCTAAAATACCAATTAGCTGCAGCGGGTAAAATAAGTAAAGTCATGACACCAGCTGAAATCTATCACTAATTAGAACGCAATCCTGCCATTTAGTGCAAATTAATATCAGATGGTTCAGTCCCAACTGACGGCCTATAAAAAGGTCTCATTACAAAGGTTTCAAACAAGAAATATCTTATTAGTAAAACCACTGAGCTTTCACAAGACCTTTGCAACCTTATTGTTGCAAAACATACTCATGGCATCAGTTAAATAATTTCTAAACTACTAAAAGTTCCAGTAAGCACTGTTGGGGCAATAATCCAGAAGTGGAAATAATATCATTCTACCCTAAACCAGCCATGACCAGGTGCTCCCCATAAGATTTCAGACAGAAGAATGAACAGAATTATCAGAAGAAGTGTCCAAGAGCCATGGCCTGTATGCACGCTCACCAAGCAAGACTTCACTGCTGAAGAAAAAGCTTGTTAAAGTTTGCTAAACAGCATTTAGCCATGTCTGTGAAATTTGGGAGAATATGGTCTGGTCAGAGTAGACCAACATTTAACTATGCCATAATACACGTCTTGTTTTGAGGTCAAAAAGCACTGCGTATCACCCCAATAACACTATACCAACAGTGAAGTTTGGAGGTGTGAACATCATGGCACTGGCACACTTTACATAATTGAAGGAAGGAAAATGGATGAATGAATGAATGAATGGAAAAATGTACAGAGGCAATCTTGATAAAAATCTGCTGCCATCTACCAGAATGATGTAGATGAAACAAGGGTAGATATTTCAGCAAGACAATCCCAAACATACAGCCAAAGAAACTCTCAACTGGTTTCAGAGCAAGAAAAGTAAGCTGCTAAAATGGGCCAGCCAATCACATGATCTTAGTCACACCTGAATCCAACTGAAATTTTATGGAAGGAACAAAGCTCAGTTTATAGAAGGAGCCCACAAACCTTCAGGATTTGAAGAGTGTTTGTATGGAAGAATGGGCCAAAGTCACACCTGAGCAATGCATGCAACTGGTTTCTCCATATAGAAGGCATCTTGAAGCTGTCTTCACTAACAAAGGCTTTTGTATGAACTATTAAATAAATTTCACTAAGCATGTTCAATACTTTTCCCTGTGTCATTTCTCATTATTAAACATGATTTATGGACACCTATGGTTTTATTTCTTATTTATTTCTTTACATGTGTTGATTGGATCGGTTGTTCCAGACATCTGGTGAGAATCTCATAACAGCAGCACATTTAGAAATATATTTACTTAGAAAATTGGTGACATATTCAATACGTATTTTACCTGCTAGATAGCTATTAAACAAGCACTTTCCACCAGGGCTTTCACATACTCTTCCTGATGTATCTACATCACCTTTTCTAGTGCCTGCCATTACATTCATGCACTAAAATACTACACTTCACACAACTTTTATAAAGTCTCTTCTTCAAAATTTGGCTCATCCACACCATAATTACTACCGAAAGAACGGCAATAACACCTTAAAAAGAGATAATAAGGTGGGTGTGTAATCTGCCTCACTATACTTTCATGCCAAGATCTCTTCATAGAACCTCTAATGCTTGCAGGTCTGCCCTCTTTGAAATAAAGGTGCATGCTGGGAAAAGCTAACCTTCACTCATCACTCATCTCAAAACAAGAGAAAACAGGGTTTTTCTGTGCATTGTTTTGATTTTAAATTAGAGCTTCATTTAACTGCATCTACTGATGCACAAGTTTATATCTTCTCAACTTCTTGTTTAAAGTGGTGTCACTGTTGGTGAAACACTCTGCTGTGTTGGGAGGGCATGGAAAAGAGAGAAGGAGAGGCAGAGTCAGGTAAACATTATACTTGTTGCTACCACTTATTGTCACCAACTAAGATAGGCCAAATTGTTCATAGCTGCATCTGAAAGCTTTTCGGTTGGCACAGACTACTACTTTTTCTTCCTGCCGTAAGTGCGGTATTATTCCCCTGTGCATATCCTCTTACCAGCAGACCATTATCTTACAGCTAGTCCATTTTTTGTGTTTAGATTATGGATGGCTGGATGGGACAATGGGACTATGGAGGTCAAACAGCCCTACCAGGGTCTCACAAACAATGTTTGAACAGATGGCTGAAATAGCAATTTAGGAACTTTTTTCCATATAGTAAAAATAACAGAAGTAAAGAAGACAGACAGACAGCATTAGCGAACTGTCAGCCAGACTGAGTAGTATGAGTCGTCTGGGGGCTTTTCCACTTAACACCGTCAGACTGCCAGTCCAAATGGTCTCCATACTAGGCTGCATGAGATTTGCCTGCAGGCTAAAAGCACCCTGGACATGCACTGCTGCCTACTAATCAGGTCACCTGTTGCACAACACTAAACTGAGACCAGTCACAAGCACTAACAAACTCTTACAGATTTACAACTGTACACACTCACAGTAGCAACAGCCATTTAAGCATGCACGCAGCTCCCTCTTCCACTAACCACTCTTACCAATGTGCACAGACACACAACTCCAAGAGGAAAATCAAAACAGACAACTCGGCTCTGCTTATTGTACCAATTATTAATGTCTATAGGGACAAAGCATTTGAGATAAAAGTACAGTATAAATGAAACAAAAGCCCAAAGCAATATTAGATGATACAAATGTCCAGTAGAAAATGTATTAATTGAAGGGGAATAGGACAAAATGAGAACAGCAGCAGGATTGCAGTATACAGCTAAGAAAACTACAGTAGTCTATCTGCCATTTGTATTGGATGCATATGTTCTGACAATTGTGCTAATTCTATCTACTAAATAAAGAGCCAATCACCACCATTTAACAGGGAAAATGTGAAAGAAAAAAAAGTGAGGTCATAGAGGGAGAAAGGCAAACAGTATGGGAGCAAAGGAAGAGACTGAGATACCAGGGTGTAAACAACAATGAGGAGGTGGTGACAGAACAAGGGTGGAGACAGAAAGAGGTCAGAGGCAGAATTTCATCACACTGTGTGCGGTCATGCCCAAAGCTAAATTATGTCAAGCCTTCGACACAAACCAAACATGTAAGAAACATGTTTCATCTATTCCACACTGAAACAAACTGTGGTCTGCATTGACTGACATGCTCACACATTTCTTGGCTCGTATGGCAAGCTCAAATTTTGCGCTGTCTGATTTGGCCAGATGATGAATTTTGGGACTGGGGACTCCTGTGGCCATGCAAAACTAGAACACGACCAGATTCAAAGTACATCTATGAGTGCAGGACAGTGTTGTTCCTCCATGCTGGACAAATATGTTGGAAACTTCTAATCATAGACAACTTGCAACACAAACTTTATGAAAGTGAATCATTTCCATTCACTGACATTCTAACTATGGAGCTGTAATGTTTCTTATACATTCTTAAAATATATAAAAGGTCTAACAATATTTACCTTAACAGGGCAAACACATTTTAACTAGAAACATTTATTCTAGGTTTATCACACAAAAGCCAAAACTGATGACACTGTTGCATTTAATCTCCACCTTAATAAAATAGCAACTAAAGATGCACTTTATCTCAAACTATTTTGAAAACATTAAATGTGTAAAATTTTGATGACATTTAAAGACTGGTAGACATCCTACTTAGAAAGTTGTCCATGTATCATATCAATTTTCAATGATATAGTTACTTGGGTTGTATTCACTAAGTAACAGATCCTATCTCTTAAATCTAATGGAGTGTTTAAAAGCAACAGAAGATTTGCAGTCCGAAATGGATAGCAACCATCTGGGAAAATTTGCACTTACTGTTGCAAGAGAGCTGCTGCGATGAAAAGGAAACACTGATGACGTTATGACTCCTCTCAAGATGTCTGTTTTCAAAATACCAGTGCTTATAAATAATCAAAGCAACACACCGAGACAGAATTTTGAAAATAAAGGACTGATGGTTTTAAGGAAAAAAAAAAAAAAAAACTAGCAGTTTGCAGGGATTTGATTAAATTGTTCCTTGACAAAATTGGCTAAGATTTCCTATGGAGAACCTGCACTCTTTAAGAACACAGTCCAAGCTAATGTTCTGTTATGAATCTATGGAGCACCATCATCTAGCTACAAAGCATTTCTATGAAGTTTTGCACAGAGAATAATTACTTCAACTAATTCCCTTCTCCTCCCTCAATTATTTTTTAATACAGCCTCTGCTTTATCCTTGCCATCTTTAAAAAAAAAAAACAACCAAAAAACCCCCAAAAAAACACTTTTAATTAGTTTCTATTATCATCTCTAGGAGTCATCTGTCCCTCCATCTCTGACTAAAAAAGCCCTGCTCGTTTCAGTCACAGAGGCATCTATTCATCCCCTCCTGTTTCCCTTCATGAACATGCACTGCCAAACCGACACTAAACAGTCCAGGAGAAGAACACGTGCACAAATTAGAAAGATGTGGTTGTTTTGCACCCTTTTCTTCAAAATTATTGTACTACCCTTTACCATCTCCTAATATTTGTATTTCTGAAAGCTGAGTAAACTGGACAGATCTGTTCTGGGTTCCACTACCAACTATTAAAAAGTAGGAATGATGCGATTCTTTTCAGTGAACTTTAGTCCTGCCAGATTTATTCCTAAATTCCTTAGCAGAACTCTTAGTTTGGTGTCTATGCCAGCTGTTTAGCAAAGAACATCTGCTGCAGGAGAAAAAAAAGAAAAAAGACAAATTGAAATCTGTCAATATGACTTCTTAAGAGCTCACTCTTAATAAAGAAAGGGTTACTTGAAAATCTGTGGCTCAACATCACCACGTATAATGGAGGTACAGCAGTTTGTACTGAAAACAATATCTCCTTTTGTTAAGCAGCTTAGTCCTGTGTGGTCAGACTGAAGTAAATCCAGGCAACAGGAGTTACAGAAACAAGACATGTAAATTACCGTAGGATGTTTTAAGGGGTACAGTGTACTATCCATGGGAATACACCAAGTAGCCATCTAGTTAATTTACATTTTATGCCTTTAGCTAACAAACTTTCACAATGATTTCCTACAAAGCAAAAGAAAGGTTCAGAGCACACTGGTGAGTCATAAATGTAAGTGCCCTAATAAAGAAAACAAAAAAGTGTAAACAATTTTAACATACCACAGACATGTAAAAATCAAGAAAAACAACACAGCTGGAAAAAAAAAATCACTATAAACTTAAAAAAAAAAGTCCTTAAATTCAGGGCCAGCTAAACAATATTTCTATTACAGAGAGGGGCTCAATACTATCTCGGCTCAATACTAATTTCACAACGGCCTTCCTTCATCAAGAGGGCTGAAACTCAAAATGACTTATTGGCTTACACGAATATGATTTAATCAGTTGTGTTCTAAAGGTAAGGAAAATAACTCAGACTAGAGCAGAAAGCACACAAGAAAGGATGTGCACAGTCTTGACATGCATTTAGAATCAAATCCTTCAACCACCATAAGCAACTGATCATAAGACTTGCTTTAAGTTGCAAATAGAAGTATGCCATTTATATTTTGACATCACTGTTTGCCGACTGTCTACTTTTAGGAGGGTTGAAGCTAATATAATTGGGTTTGTATTTCTCACCTAGAAAAATAACTAATGTCTGTCTGTGTTTTCTGAATTTAAAAATAAAATTTCTGTGATTCAAAATGTTATTTTGGTCTCTTCTGTACATGAGCAGACCATCTTGAAGCACATACTAATGAACTAGTAGCATTATAGCACTCTTTATACCATTGGGCTACAACAGTGGTCAAGCAAGAGCACATGATATCTTTCAATATGCAGGCCTGTGTTGTTACCATCAGAAATGAATATTCCCCTGGGGGAAGTATACAGAAGTCTGCTGGACAATCTAATGTCATGGAAGTTGTGTGTAAACTCCAGCATCCAGGCAAAAGCTTCTCCCTGGAGCACAACTCTTGCAACACCATGTCCTTTATTACACCCCTAGAATGAGGTGTGGAAAATACTCAACCATTGATTACTAATCACAATGTACTTGGAAGAATTGCTTCACGTCGTCACTAGTCTGGAATTTGAACGGGTATAAAATAAAGCCAGAACACAACTGTGTACGCACACGCATACAGGCGCACACAGCGCTCTCTCAGCTGATGCTACAGCTGTTTTACAGCAGCCAGACCCCCACTTTGAATTAGTAGAAAAAGAAACTGTAATCCCCGTTCACCATGAGCCAGCTTGTACAAATCTACAAGGTTAGCCAACACTGCTTTCAGCAGAGATTAAAACTGTATATTTAAAACTGTATATCTGGCATAATAAATAACCTAAAAATTTAGAACAGAAGCTCAAAACAAGAAACACCAACACCCAGCATCTGATGAAGTCCAAAATTCAGTCTGTTGCTTTGGTACCTGCCAGTCATTTGGCAAAAACTATGCAGCCAGCCAGGTATACATTTGCAGCATTTGGATTGATTTCAATTAGCTTTTACAGAGTAAAAAGGCTTCAGTGTTTATCTGAACATATTTTTACATATATTCATGATAGTTTTGCAGACAATGCCAGTGAACACACTGGTGTGATCTAGGTCACATTGCTCTCAGTAGCACAGAGGACAGCTGAGTTTTGGAGCAGCTTACATCTTCTGCCAGTCTGCCAAACACAAGGGACGGATGCAAAAGGGGCCCAGCATCACTTCTGCTGAAGTGATGCCACATAATGTGTGGGACCACAACAGTTCTACAAAGCAATGCTCACACAGTTTGGATTTAAATACACATTTGCTGCTCCAGGAAAAACACATGCCTGTTATCATGTTTATTACAACATTCCATGTTGTTACATTTTAGCTCAGGCATCTTAGGCTATTTCATTGTTCTGGCATTATAAATTTAACTTCTGAGCATATTGTTTTGAATGCATTCCAAAGCAAATGCTCTATTTTAGGCCATATTTAACAAAGTTGGACTTTTCAGACACTAAGACTTGATAAATCACACATATAAATAAAAAAATAATAATTCAGATCCTGACAAGTCAGATAGATGACGAGAATGTAGTAGACCTAGATTAGATAACGTCTGTCCTGCCAAGCCGCCTGCTAAATGGGATTTTCTGACTGCAAGTGTGTGCATGAAAATACAGCAGATGTCACATGCTGGAGAATCTCTCAAAAAGAGTGATAGATTCTGACCATATCAGTAACACGTCTTCAGGCCTCACCATCCCTTATTCTTTCCCTTCTGAAGCCCCTCACAAAAACAGACATACACACTCTCATGTCCCATGTCACTCACACATGCACCTGCCATAACAGCTGCCAATCTTAACAACCAAAGATCAACCTACGCTCAAAGTCGGAATCGTCATCTTCATCATCATCTCCATTGGACTCTGTTTGCATCGGCTCGCCGTCAAACATCACTCCTTTCCCCGTCTTGCCACATGTGCTGGCCCCATCCTGACTTCTGGTGTCCCGCAAACGGGTGAAGTATTGTACTGCAAAATCCACCAGATCTGACGGCCTTTGTCGGAGAACCTCCACAGTGTAGCCCTGCAGCAGTTCTGTCAACCCCACTGGTATCTCAATACTCATGGCTGTGCGTGGCTCGGTTTGTTATCAGTCTAAAGGGGGAAAGAAAAGTTGTCACAACTGATCTTGATACAGAATCATGTTCGAGTGCAGGGCTGTGTTGTGGTTGAGAGTTGCCTAATTGTTGATTTAAACAGCTGTGACTTACTGGTCTACTGCATGACTTGTAAATGCTTAGTGACTGATAATAGCTATGCAAACGGGCAAACTGGTTAACTGAATAGTTTGACAGCTTCAGTCACTTATAACCAAGCTAGTGTGATGCCATACGAAGTGCTGCTGTGACATTGACAAGTTTATCTATGACTGAGCCGCGGAACACAGAGTTCCCACAGCTGCACGTAACAGATATGAGCCTAGTATTTTTTTTGTGAAGCGGTGCAAGCTGGGTTTCACTGATATTTATGCTTCGCTTTGCGTCTGTAATGTCAATCTGGGTGGGCAGCCGGCAGGAATTAGCTAGCAAAGCGGCTAATAAGCTCCTACTCATGACACCCAACTGGTTCACGTTGCTGCTTGAGCCAACATATCCAACTTGACTACACTTGCCTATTTAACTGAGCTTTAGTGAACGAGGAACGTGTGGCGCAAACGTAGTCGAGATGTGATTCAAGTGCATTCTCACTTTCAAACCAATCAATTACCTGTCGTGCTAGCTAGTAAGCCGCCTTTAAGGAAGCTTGTATAACTAGCTTAGGTTGTAGCATGGCGCACTGGTTGTAGGTGCTAAGCCACAGAAGAGTAGCAGACCAGATAGCCTTTGCTAAGAAAGAACTTCAAGTTGTACAGGTTAAGCAGTTAGTCAAGCTAACTTACTGCCGAGAAGTATGAGTCACTTACGTGCGATTCGGTCTCCCCGGCTAAACTAGCCAGTCTCCTCCTCTTCTCAGTGTCTTCCTTGTTCTCTCTTACTTCGAGTCTTCTTTTAGCCAGTCTCTCTGCCAGTGTATGATCCGTATCCCTCCACAGAAGACACTTGTCGAAAGTAAAGCCAGCAATATTACGTTAGCGTCTCCTAACCTACCTAACCTTCGTTGTGGGGGGTATTTCTCGTGCCAACCAACTGTGCAAGGATGCTGGCTTTAAGTTGATAGAAGAGGGAGGGGGAAAAAAAAACAAAAAACACTCGACTTCACCGTCGCAGCCTACAACGTCCACTCACTTGGTGAGGGAGGGAGGGACTTGCTGTGGCAGTAAGGAAGGAAGCTAGCTAGCTAACGAGCTGACTTGCTAACTAGCAACTGCCCGTTTTCTTTCGGCAACTGCCTCCACTCTCCGCAACACACCGAGTCAGCTGCTACAGCCAGGTGACAAAGCGTAACCTCGCTGTTCGCAACGTTATGCCACGCCACCGTTAAATACAAAGAAAGGTACCCCGCGAAACTACCCGTTAAAACGTTACTGTAGCAAATGCACTGCTAATGACAACGTAAGAAACCTGCAAAATTAACTGAAAGACATTTCCTCCCTCCCGGCGAGGAAATCCACCGCTCTACGCGAACGAACGGCTGCCTCCGGAAAGCATGAAGAGGCGTGGTTACACGGTGAGCAGAGAGCGTTTGACGTAGATTGACAGAGAGCAGGGCCAATCAAAATTAAAATTTATAATACCGTAGCCAATTAGATACAGCTATGGGATTAGACGCGGCAGCGAAGGCAGAACCATATTTGTACAGTCACAAGAGGACCACACCTACAGAAGTGGCCTTGACAATTTGGTAAAGAAAAAAATAAAAATAAAATTATTTGAGCTGTTAGAACTATATATATATATATATATATATATATATATATAGTTCTAACAGCTCAAATAAATTGTTTCAAACATTCTATATATAGAAGCTATTGAATGTGAATACCTGCATTTTATCCAGCTGTTAGTGGGATGTCTGTGAAATAATATTACAGTTATGGTGTGGGAAAATAATGACAGGGGTAAGTAACTTGCATCTAAAAGGAAAATGCTCAGTTTTGTTGCAATGTAGCCCTTTTTTGAACAGCCTTAACCTTGCTGGTGTTAAGTACACAAAACCACTTCACTTGACTTTCTCATTTTCGTCGCTAACCTGCCATCCATCCATCACCCTTTGCTTCTTTAAAGACTCTCAGGGCTTTCATAGGTCTGTTAAGATTAGAGATGAGTAGCTGCTATCATCCTCTGAACCAACACATCAAATCTTCATGTAACCTTCTATAAATCGCAATTCGTCCAAGTAAATGCACCAGTCCATGTTTACTTTATTTTTACACACCCAGCTCTACTGAATCAGGCTATTGCTTATGGTTGCTGTTCCCCTTTCCATGGTCCTGCCCTTGCTTGCTTTGTTTTAATGTTGATCTTCAGTGCAGAAATGAACCAGTCATTGTGGAGTGGTATCACTGAGGGTGAATCTGAAGTATTCTGAGAGTATTGCTCAGGACCATTACAGTCCATGTTTCATCTCCTCTTCCATTTCTATTTCTCAGCTGTCACCAAGGTAAATCCGTTACCATGGCCACAACGAGCCTGGATTTAATTCCTTGAACCGGTTTCTGATTGGCTTAGGGCTTTGTTTCTAACAAACGGGAAAGTACCCCCGGGCTCCCCCTGCTGGGAGAATAAACTCATAAAACAGGTCAAATGTTTCTCTCTATAAAAAATATACCTCCGTATTGTCATCTAGCAGGTTAGATGATGAGAAAAACACTGTTGAAATCAGTTATACAAACCCTACTGGTCTCCCTTATCTTGAGAAATCCCCTCTGTATAATTTGTTTGAATTAAGTGGCCCACAATTAGCCTGTGTATTTACTGTACCGCTGACCCACAAGAACATGAACAAGTGACAGATGAATATACAGATTCAGAGTGTGGGTTCTGGCCTTGGTTTCCTGGATGTGTCATCCTCTGGGAGTTACTGCTAATGTGATCCCAACAAACTCTAAAAATGTCTCAAGTAGATCTACTAACCTACATTTTCAGAGTAAAAGTGAGGAGTAGAGAAAATGGGGAAGTGAAAGAAAATGAGACAGTTTTAGTATTAATCCTTGCCAAACACTTATGTCTTTGACTGCAGACATTGGCCTACAGCTATTTTCCTTTTTATTTGTTATCAGGTGTTGACAAGAGGAAGTACGAGGAGTGAAGTTATAATAGGTCTATTTCATATGCTTACAGTGATGTGCTTTGGCTGGCTTATAAGACTTCACTTGTGCAGACAGTCTTTCATGCATGAAGCCAAATAAACTCAAAGAATAATCTTAAATACAGCTACCACTGAATTTACTGTAGGTTATGACATCTATCTATCTATCTATCTATCTATCTATCTATCTATCTATCTATCTATCTATCTATCTAGAATAAGTGATGTTGTAAAAATTGACCTATAACAGTTTGTCACTCAGAGAATGAAGTCAGGTTTATTTAAACAAGCTGTTGTTTTTTGTTACTAAAAGACTCTGAAAACGTCACTGATTGTAATGACAAATTGCTAACAGAACAAGTTAAATGATGCAAAATCAAAGTAAAAAATATTTTTCTCAGGGGTCAGGCTCAGTGTCTTCCACAGGATAAATCTGCAAGGATCCACAGGCAGATTGTCCATTCAAATCACATGCTGCTCCTCTCCCAGGTTAATTAGACTGAAGCGCAACACAAAGTCCAAATCACTATAAAACTTGACTCTCAGGTTTGATGTTGAAACGCTCCCCAGCCTCTGCTCTCTAACTGTTCACTCTGCTCCCTGGGAATTCTTACGGATGGGCTTAGGGCTGGCTTCCTCCTAAAACAATCAGCTGACTCTCCGGGAATGAATCAGAGGCAATGAGATACGAACAAAGGTAAGTAATTAAACGCACAAGCCCGAGTGATACTACTAACAGTGTAGCGCAACAGTTTGTCAGTGAGTGAGCAGGAGAGCCAGGTTTAAATACTGCAGAAGAGCCACACCCACTCCTGAGAGGAGACGGAATAGAAAGGCAGCTCAACACTTGGATCACCTTAACACAAGGACCTTAGCTTGTGAACAAGAAAAGTCAGAGTACATTCATGCTCCAAGACTGCTAAAAAAAAAAGAAGAAGAAAAAAAAGCTAGAAAGCTCACACTAGTCCTTGGTTCATTCATGCCTTGCATGTGTGTGTACCAATTTGGAAACAGTTCCAGTACCACATTCATATAACCAAGGCTATCTTCAATGAATTGTATGAGTCGATACTGCCACCTGCTGCCTGATGGGTGTTTTTCAGGCCACTGAACAAAGTCTTTAAGTCTTTAGTTTGACTTATGAAACAGT
>VUQJ01037084.1:4343-14974 GCA_015108635.1 Andinoacara biseriatus
TAAAGTAAAAAGTTGCTTCAATGTTCAGTCAAGGTAAAAAAAAAAAAAAATACACCCTCAGATTTTATGTAGTATCAGGAGATAATAAATATAATCTGATCTTTTTCAGGTCTTAAAATTACATAAGTATGACAAATGAAAAGCATATATGACATATTTCAAGCATGTCATTACTTATTTAACAAAAATTAAATGAAAAGCCCGAAACAATGTGTGAAAACAAAGTACACCCTCAAGCAGAAGTTTTGACAGTTTGCTGGTCTGGAGCATTTCAGTATTTTAAAAAAATACCAAGGAGGAAATGGCAGTGATCTTAGAAAAGCAATTGTTGCTCCCCATCAGTGTGGGCCATTTCCAAACAATTTGAAGTACATCATTCTACAGAAGATTATTCACAAGTGGAAAAGATTCAAGGCAGTTGCCAGTCTTCCCAGGAGTCCCAACAACTTCACACCAAGGTCAGACCATGCAGTGTTCAGGGAAACTGCAAAAAGCCTGAGATACATTCCAGCTCTACAGCCCTCAGTTAGCATGTTAAATGTTAAAGTTCATGAAAGTACAAATAGAAAAAGCCTGAACAAAGTGTGGCTTGTTTGGAAGGGTCACCAGGAGAAAGCCTCTTCTCTCTAAATAGACCATAGAAGAATGGAATAAGATCTGCTCCTGTGTATAGCAAAGGATTCCAGAGTCAAATGTGAGGCCATCTGTCTGCCAGCTAAAGCTTGGCCACGCAACAGAGCAATGAGCCCAAGCACGGCAACAGCATGGCTAAAAAAGAAAACAATCGACGTGTTGGAAAAACCCAAAGTCCTGACTCAACCTGGTCGAAATTCTTCGTGGGACCTTAAGAGAGCAGTGCATTAACAAATTCCTTCCAACCTCAGTGAACTGAAACAATGCTGCAAAGAGGAATGGGCTAAAATTCCACCACAATGATGTGAGAGACTGATAAAGTCACAGAAAAGTATTACTTCAAGTTATTGCTGCTAAACGAGGTTCTACAAGCTTTTGAAATATAGGGGAGTACTTACTGTACCTTTTCTACATACAATCTGGATTTTAGCTTAGTTTTTATTAAATAAATAATGCTACAATGTAGTATGTCATGTGTTGTTTTTCATTGTTGTCATAAGGATCAAAGCTGCTGAGGACCAGGTACTTTTTATGATGTCCTGATATGTAAAACCTTAAAACTGACACAGTGTGCCCTTTCCTTTTACTATGACTACACTTTGAAGAATATTTCATCCATCCATCCATCCATCCATCCATCCATCCATCCATCCATCCATCCATCCAATATCTTCCACTTATCCGGGGATGGGTCATGTGGGCAGGAGTCTAAGCAGAGAAGCCCAGACTGTCCTCTTTCCAGCCACCTCCACCAGCTCACCAGGAGGGACTGTGGGAACTGAACTGCAGCTAGTAGGAAAACAAGGGCGGACATTGGTATGTCTTTTTATGGGTTTTACTGAACAAAACGGCAATATAAAACAACTCTACACTGTTATTATTTTTCTCCTTCTTCTTCTTTGGTAAATGTCATTCTGGTTCAAAAACATGTAACACAAATGCCACCTTGTGGACTGAAGTGCGATAACATATAAATTCTAACTGAACGAATCCCTTTAACTAATAAAATGAAAACCATGAAATGTAACTTATGAATTAATAACAACAAAATAAGGATAAAACAGGGACCCCAAGGCGTTCCCAGGCCAGCTGAGAGATATAATCTCTCCAGCGTGTCCTGGGTCTACCCCGGGGCCTCCTCCCAGTGGGACATGCCCGGAACACCTCACCCAAAAGGCGGCCAGGAGGCATCCTAATCAGATGCCCGAGTCACCTCAACTGGCTCCTTTTGATGTGGAGGAACAGCGGCTCTACTCTGAGCCCCTCCCGGATGGCCGCACTCCTCACCTTATCCCAAAGGGAGAGGCCAGCTACCCTTCGAAGGAAACTCATTTCCGCCGGTTGTATCCGCGATCTTATTTTTTTGGTCACTACCCAAAGCTTGTGACCATAGGTGAGGGTAGGAACGTAGATCGACCGGTAAATCGACAGCTTCGCTTTTATGCTTAGCTCCCTCTTCACCACGACAGACTGTTGCAGCGTCCACATTACTGCAGAAGCAGTCTGCCGATCTCCCGTTCCCTTCTGCCATACCTCATGCATAAGACCCCGAGGTGGTCCAGCGTTCCACGACCAGGAGGAAAACCGCATTGTTCCTCCTGGATCCGAGGTTCGACTAACGGGCAGACCCTCCTTTCCAGCACCCTTGCATAGACCTTTCCGGGGAGGCTGAGGAGTGTGATCCCCGAAAGTTGGAGCACACCCTCCGGTCTCCCTTCTTAAAGATGGGGACCACCACCCCGGTCTGCCAATCCAGTGGCACTGCCCCAGATCTCCACGTGATCATGCAGAGGCGTGTCAACCAAGACAACCCTACAACATCCAGAGCCTTCAGGAACTCAGGACGAATCCCCTGCCACCAAAGAGTTATTTAACCACCTCAGTGACTTCACCCCCGGTGATGGGCAAGTCATCCCCTTCTTTCCCAGACTCTGCTTCCACTAAAGAAGGGATTAAGGAGGTCCTCGAAGTTTTCCTTCCACCGTCCGACTATAGCCTCAGTTGAAGGCAGCAGCGCTCAGCAAAACTCAGCAAAAAGTCACATTTGAGTGATTTTCGTTCTCACAGATTTGTACACAAACACAGAAAAAATCAATAAATCATTTTAAGGGAAGGCTGTTACAGAGTCTGGTCAGCTGTTTAAGCTGAGTCGGTCTAAAATTTGGAACTACTAAAAGTTGTTGGTTGACTGACATAAGTTACTGACATGCTGTTTGTTTATGTCTATCACTGTGCCCGTGTGTCCCTGTGGGAAAGAAAATAAATATTACAACGCCTGAGAAAAAATTACCTTTATGCATCTGATGAAAATAATCAGACTTATCCTGCTTCACCCAGAATAACACCTTGTCTTACTTTCTGATGTTTTATTTTTCTCTGTGTGTACATGTCAAAGAATCCTTACGTGAATATGGCAAAAGCAAATATGGTTTTAGAAGTATGACTTCTGAGGGGGGAAAAGGGTTTTCATGTGCTGCTAAACACTGAAATTGCAGTCATATTAATGTTTAAAAATAACCACCCAAACCAGTGCCTGGAGGTGATTAAGATGGCTGCCAAGTAGCAAGACTTCTAATTAGAATTCTGTCTTTAGCAACTTCATACTAACAGGTCAAATGTCACAGTTCATTTCGATCTGGAAGCGTTCTCAGTGAAGAAGGTTCTCTGTGTGTGGTGTGAAGTGGTTAATGTTGGATTTTTCTCTCTAACATTATAGAGTCTTTACTTAGTGGCTTGAGATATGTTGTGAATTGTCAATATGTTAAAATTGAACAGCAGTAAGGTATTTTTAAAGGGAACTGTTAGTGCTGGAGTTCACTCTGGTGACTTTACAGTGACGTGGTGTAAATATTTCTCCTCTAGCCTTTTTTTTAACATTCTTTTTATTTCACTCTGCAGTTCTTTTGGCAAAAACATTAAAAAATATTTCACTATCTTTCAATGATTAAACTACTTACAAAAATATATTTGAGCACTTAAATCCATCAAAAAAGCATGCAAAGATAAATATAAAAGTTTAATGTACTGTCCTCGCCAGGGAGGAAGTTAAACAGTATAAAGGCGTCACAGTTAGGACTTCATTTAACTCCACTTCTTTATTCTAATCTACTTTATTTGAGTATGACGGTCCGCACCCCCAAAAGCCCCTCTATAAGCTTGCAGGGAGACTGGAAGCGATGGAACTGCAGTCGCTGCTCTTTGTGAATTTTAAAGTGGTTGTTGGGCCTGTGGCAGATGAATCAACAGACGTTTTCACATGCTTTGATTAAAATGCTTCAAGACCACGCTACTTTATTCTTCTCCCAGGCTTTCTAGCCAGACCACAATTCATATGTTCAGGTTTTTTGAAGTATATACAGTAGATCTGTACTGGAATCCACTGAATCAAATGTGATGAATAAATTACAGGGGAGAGGGCGCACATGACCGCAACCTGAAGCAGACTCTCAAAGAAGGACCACTTCAGGGTAGTGTAAGAGCCACGGCCTGAAACAATCTGGTTTACCGTCAAAGAATCGGTAAAGATTATAAAGGAGATAATGGTGCCAATAATCAGTCTTCTTAAAGGCCTTTATATCATTTTGTACTTAGTAGTACATTATTTTCTTTAAGATGAAAACACCTTTACAAGCTTCCGAAATTTTACAATTGAATATAACAAAATAAACAGTGAACAAAAACAAATGAACAAAAATAACAAGTGAAATAAACAAGACATATGATACAAAGTCTTTTTAGAGTCTTTTTAAAGGGTTTTGAGCTTCCTTAGGAGATAAAACCATCAAGCTTTGGTGTGTTCTGAAGGTTATTCAGTGACCAAGGAGCAAAGTTAGAGATATGTAATTGGAGATTACACAGATAAAAAGGGAGTTTTCCCAGCATGGCTTTGGAAATGGAAATAAGCCCTAAGGATTAAAGAGGTCCAGGGAATGTAGCCAAGACCTATATTTTCCTAACTGTTAATTTAAGGAAAGCACTTTTTTGATTTGAATGAATGAATGAAGGCAGCACGGTGGCACCATGGTTAGCACAACAAGAAGGTCCTGGGTTTGAATCCACCATCTGGCCCAGCCTTTCTCTGTGGAGTTTGCTTGTTCTCCCCGTGTCTGCGTGGATTCTCTCCGGGTACTCTGGTTTCCTCCCACAGTCCAAAGACGTGCAGTTAACTGGTTAACTGGTGATTCTAAATTGCCCAGACGTGTGAATGGTTTCCTGTTTCTGAGTTAGTGATATGACAGAGTGGTGTACTCCCAGGTGTACTCTGCCTCTCGCCTGGGATGGGCTTATCCTGGCAGCCTGGATAAGCTTCATTCCCCCTGCAATCCTGAATTGGATAAATAAATAAATACTTCAGGAAATTTGAGATTTAAATTTCTGTAAAAAAACACACTGAGGTCCATCTTTAAGATGTAAACCGAGCTCTGAAAAAGTTGGAACACTGTAAAATGTAAATAAAAGCAGAATGCAATAACTTGCAAGTCACACAAACCCATAGTTTATTCAAGAACACAATAACTCAATAACACAGAAAACATACCAAATATTTGAACTGAGAACATGTACCATCCATCCATCTTCTTCCACTTATTTTCAGAAAAACATTATCTCGTTTCAAATTTGATGGTGGCAACATGTGTCACAGGTGTTGGGATGGGGACAACAAAAGGCTGGAAAAGTAAGCAGCACCAAAAGGAAACATTCTATAACTAATTAGTTTAATTGAACAAAGGTCAGTACAATCTGTGGAACAATGTCAGAATGATGTTGCTCATTGCAAAGACTTTATATACCTCACATCTACATTACATAATATCATCAAAAGATTCTGATAATCTGGAGAAATTTCTGCCGAGGCCAAATATCATTTTCTGTGAACACAGTTCACTGTGCCGTCCACAAATGCACATAGAAAACCATGATCCAGAAATGCTGCTGTCTTCTTTGAGCCAAAGCTCATTCAAAATGGTAAACTGTTCTGTGGTCAGATGAACTGAAAATGGAAATATTCCTGGACAACTCGGATGCCACATCCTCCAGATTCCAGAGAAGTCACCACTGCCTCTCTGACGATATGGAAATTACAAGGTTGCACTTGTGGAAATGCATCATCAATGCTGAAAGGTACAGTATACACAGGTTTTAGAGCAACATATGCACCTATCCAGATGACATCTTTTTTGAGGCAAGAAAATGGAGAGACAATGATAAATTGCATACCTATTCACCAACTGATTGTCTTCATAAAAGAAAAACTACAACAAAGGAGATCCAGGATAATATCAGACAGGAATGGGACAACATTCCTCTCCTAAAGTTCCAACAACTGGTCTCTTGTGATGCTTACAGACTTCTCAAAAGAAGAGGAAATGCTGTATATGGTAAACACAGCCTCCATTAAGGAGGCTTGTGAAAGTCTCATTTTTAATCCTCAGAAGACTTCATAGATGGTAACCATAACCAAACTGATTGGTTATTTTTGATGTGTGTCAGAATGTGCATTTTTCTTTGACTGCCAAGACTTGGGAGAGCCATCCATCTATCCATTAACTTCCACTAATCCTGTTCAGTGTTGGGGGGTGGGGGTGGGCTGGAGCCTATCCCAGCTGACACAGGGCGAGAGGCAGGGTACACCTGTACAGATCGCCAGCCTGTCGCAGGGCCAACAGGGCCAACACACTCACACTCATACCTATGGGCAATTTAGCGTAGCCAATTAACCTAACCCCACTAACTGCATGTCTTTGGACTGTGGGAGGAAACTGGAGTACCCGGAGGGAACCCACGCAGACACGGGGAGAACATGCAAACTCCACACAGAAAGAGAGAGGCCCAAGGTGGAATCAAACCCAGGCCTTCCAGATAACTGTGAGGCAGCAGTGCTAACCACTGTGCCACTGTGCTGCCCAGACTTGGGAGAGCCATTTAATAAAAACGAAAATTATGTATGGATAGAGTCAGAGGTAGGGTTGGGGTCGACATCTATAATGACTTAGACCTGGTTTAAAAGAATGGTCACAATAAAAGGGGAAGAGGCAGATATCCTCTCTTTTATCCCTTTAGTATGAGTCACACTTTTAAAAGTCTTTATCTTCCATAATGCATCAGCATCTTTCTTTAGACCCTCCCTGCATGGTAAATGGCCATGCACTAACAATATCCAAGAAAGCAAAAAAAAAATAAAAAAAAATCACATGTTCACATCTTAGAAGCTGAAATCAAAGAATGTTTGCGATCTTTACTTTGACTGCCCATCTCCTTGGCATAGAGCCCCCCCCCCCAATAACACCTGCTGGTGTTAAATTACTTCTGAGCTTGTCTTTGTTGTCTTTTCTTTCAAACTGTCTCAGCAATAAAAGTGTTTTATTGCTCTTTCTGTAATATTGCATGTTATATTTACCAAGCCTCCAGCGTAACAGGAGTCCTGTTCTTGTGGCCTGGTCCCACATCGCAGCGCTTCAGCTGTAATGAAATGAATGAATGAAACGTGAGAGGCATAATAGCAGAAGCAGCCACTGGAACACAGCACCTGTTAAATGCTGCGAAGCGAACTGTTGGGGATTTGACTCGAGTCTTTACATGGAAGCTCCCAGTAATGAAGGAGAGAAAATCAAAGGAGACCTTGAGATGACTTCCACAGCAGGACACATGCTGTAATGGAGCTAGATTGAGCAATAAAACTAAAGGCTATGCAGTGGCAGGGTTGGTGACATTTCCACTGAGTGTGTGGAAGAATGTGTGTTTGTTGATTGTTCTTCAGGATAATAGCAGCTACATCATGCATCACAGTATCAACACTTATTGTTATTCATCACAAGGGCTACAGTTGTTTTTAAATGTCTTTAACCTTGATAAATTACTGTATCTGCATTTATCAAAGCATGGCCTTTACCAGGGCAGAATTTGAATATACACGACAAAAGAAGCAGCTGGCAAGATGGAAATTACTTACAGGTGGAATTTTACATCCTAATTGTTCTTAGTGATTCAGATTTATGAGGCATGATATGATAAATATAGTCTATCAAAGTGCTGGAAACAGAATCTAAATCTAAATGAAAAAAAAAAGTAAAATTTTTACAACCCAGGAGCAGCAATTTTAATCATGATTAGCAGTTTAAAAGTTTATTTTCTGATCCTCAATTTCATTGACTGTAATTACAACTGCTGCTGGAGAATTTACCCAGCTGCAGCCGACTAGCAAGCCTGTGAGTTGGCAAAACAACCAATTCTTTATTGTTTTGTTAATATGCTCTCTGCGGTTTCTCTCATTTTTAGAATTAGCCAGTCCTGGTAGGAGCAGAGACATCACTGTGTGTAATGTTGAGAAAAAAAAGAACAGACTTATTTGGTATTTTTTTCCAAAGGCCTGTCATGTCTGGCAGTTTTGCAATCAGAACGATGATCTGAATGCATCTGAATTTGCCTGTTTTAGCATGCCTGTATATCTGATGCACAAGCGACAACAACGCATCCGCAAACAACAACGATGGGCAACGAGGCCGCTTCTCTTGGTCCACTGAGGGACAACCTTAGCTTTAAAAAACGTTCTGATGGGACTTTCAAAAAGACTGCTGTTGTATACAGTAGTTGAAGCAACAAATGTGGGAGGAAACCGGAGTACCCGGACGAAACTCACGCAGCACGGTGGCGGAGTGGTTAGCACTACTGCCTCACAGGTAGAATGAGTTCGATTCCAGGAGTGTCCAGGAGTGACATGTTTAGCCGCATGTTCTCCTTGAATCGCTGGCTGTCTGAGTGGTATCCAGAAAATTACGTGGGCTTCATAGATAATTGGACAAGTCTCTGGGGAAAACCTGGTCTTGTTACGAGAGACGGCATCCATCCCACTTTGGATGGAGCAGCTCTCATTTCTAGAAATCTGGCCAAATTTGTTTACCCTCCTAAATCCTGACTGCCCAGGGTTGAGACCAGGAAGCAGAGTTGCAGTCTTACACGCCTCTCTGCAGCTTCTCTCCTCCTGCCATCCCCCCAAACCCCATCCCCATAGAGACGGTGCCCGCTCCCAGACCACTAAAAAACAAACCTAAAATAAGCAAAAAACTACTTAAGCATAAAAATTCCAAAACAAACAATATAGCTTCCTCAACTTCAAAGAATAAAATGATTAAATGTGGATTATTAAACATTAGGTCTCTCTCTTCTAAGTTCCTGTTAGTAAATGATTTAATAATTGATCAACATATTGATTTATTGTGCCTTACAGAAACCTGGTTACATCAGGATGAATATGTTAGTTTAAATGAATCAACACCCCTGAGTCACATTAACTGTCAGAATGCTCGAAGCACAGGTCGAGGAGGAGGAGTAGCAACAATCTTCCATTCTAGCTTAGTAATTAATCAAAGACCCAGACAGAGTTTTAATTCTTTTGAAAGCCTGACTCTTAGTCTTGTCTACCCTAACTGGAAAATTAAAAAAACTGTTTTATTTGTTATTGTTTATCGTCCACCGGGTCCTTACTCAGAGTTTCTGTCTGATTTATCAGACCTTTTATCTGATTTAGTGCTCAGTGCAGATAAAATAATTATAGTGAGTGATTTTAACATCCATGTAGATGCTGAAAATGACAGCCTCAACACTGCATTTAATCTATTATTAGATTCAATTCGCTTCTCTCAAACTGTAATGGAGCCCACCCACCATTTTAACCATACTCTGGATCTGTGCTAAAGAGCTTGATTTGATCCACCTTGAAACATACTGCGACCTATTGGCTAAGAAGTAATGATAGAAGTTTGGAAGTTGTACACCACCACTACATTTTCTCTTTTGTAAAGTCTTTAAGCTTATTCTTGAGATTTTATTTTTCCATAAAAATTTGGAAATGTTTGAGTCTAGTGACTTTGTTAGGGATCAGTGAGAACAAATAATTGATTTTAGGCATAATCATCATTTTTGCTGTTGCAACTCTCCACATGAGAGATATAGGTAGAAAGGTCCAACATGTGAGATCATCCACTATTGTTTTAGTAGAGGAGTATGATTCAACCGTACCAGGGGGGGAAATTTATACCTAAATATCTAATGTTGCCTGACTGTAGTGAGGTATAGGTGGTGTTCTGAAAGTTACGATTCAGAGGAAGAACTATTGATTTACTCCAGTTAATGGAGTAATCTGATATAGATGAGAACTTATCTATCAGTGTGATTGTTTTCAGAAGAGAGGTTTGTGAGTTCCCAAGGAAAAGTAATACATCATCAGCATAAAGACGTATCTTATGGTCTGTGTTTTCTGTTTGAATTCCTTTAATTTCTACATTTTGTTGGATGGCTGCTGCCAGTAGCTCGATGAAAATGACAAAAAGTGAAGGAGGAAGAGGGCAGCCCTGCCTGGTGCCTTTCTGCAGACTGGAGTTTTGGGAAATTATATCATTTGTCCTAACATTTGGAGAGCTGTATAGTGTTTCAATCCAGTTTATGAAGGATGAACCAAATCCAAATTTGTGTAGAATTGCTAACAAAAATAAGATATTATTTTGCCTCGCATTACTGTCTTTCCTGTTTCTCAAAGAACACATGGTGATATTCCAGGCAGATCATTCTTTTCATTATGTTCTTTAAGTAATGATGTATTAAATCTCCAGTTCCTAATTGGTGGTGTGACTCTTTTCTGTGTCAGAGACATAGACACTGGTGCGTGATCACTGATAGTGATAGGATGAATCTGAGTGTCTGTAATATCCATCATCATAGAGCCGCTAACTAAAAAGTAATCTAAGCGAGAATGTGACTTGTGTACTGGTGAATAGAAACTATAATCTCTCAGAGTGGGGTGATGTGAACGCCAAGCATCGCAAAGACCAAAATCCTTCATGTACTGTTTAAGAATGTCTGCAGACTGCCAGTTCCTCTGACTCACTGCTGTACTGAGCCTGTCAATATCTGCATTAAGCACCAGGTTGAAGTCTCCTCCTATTACAAGTGTGGAGTCAGAGTGATCATATAGTGAAGTGAAAAAAGTGTGAAAGAAGGAGGGG
>VUQJ01037115.1:4711-23235 GCA_015108635.1 Andinoacara biseriatus
GTTACTTCTTTTAATGCAGAATTCCTGTTGCCCTTACATTGAGTCAACCTAGACGAATGACACCATCAGTTAAATAGCTCAGCTGGGTGGATGGAGGGATGTCGGATTAAAGGGAGTGAATGAGGGCCAGAGGAAGCTGTGGTGGGGCTTTCCCTCCATCTGGAAACATTTAGAGCTGCTCAGCTGAGGTTAAATTCCTCTCAAAGACATTCACCAGGCCAACAGTGACTTAACATGAAGGCACATAGAGACGGCATCACTAATAGATTAAACTTCACTTTGCACATGCTGAAGGCAATTTGTCAGATCACTGCTACTGCTCAGGAATGTTTCATCTGATTAAGTCACGTTCAGCAGTTTAAAAGTATTGAATATTTGCTCTGTGTGTGTTATTCTGCAGTTGCCTTCCAACACAGTCAACACATTTTTACACACTTCAGGTCTCATGTGTAGGTATGTGGCCTTTATGTTTGTTTGTTCAAGCTGTATTTAAGATTTGCTTTGTAAACTAAAGCACATGCATATTAGATATGTATCATTTATGTGGCTCAAAAAATTATAGGAACACTTTTTGATCAGAGTTTAGCATCAAGTCAGTTAAACTTCTGGGATACTGATCAAGTCAGTTAAGTTGCAGAGGTTGTTAATCAGTTTCAGCTGCTTTGGTGTTAATGAAATTAACAACAGGTGGGGCGACAACGAGACAAACCCCAAAACAGGAATGTTTTTACAGGTGGAGGTCACTGACATTTTTACCGCCTCATCTCTTCAGTTTTTTTTTGTTTGTTTTTTTTAAACTAGTTTTGCATTTGGCTCGGGTCAGTGTCGCTGGAGAAGCCATGGAGAACATTATGCTGCCTGTAACATTGTTCATTATGACCGGTTTGGTGTTAGGTCAGTGATGGTCCTCTACAAGTTAGGCAATGGCACCGATAGTTATCAGGATGAAATCCTTGGGCCCATTGTCAGACCCTACATTGTGCAGTGTGCACGACAATGCCCAGCCTCATTGCAGACAGGTGTATTCATACAGTTCCTGGAGGATCAAGGAATTGATACTATTGTCTGGCCCCTGCTCTCTCCAATAGGAAAAAATCTAAAAGAACACCTCTCTTTCGGTCCATCTGACACCACCAGGTTACACCTCAGACTGTCCCAAATATGTGGCCCAGATATGCAAGGAGATCCCCCAGGCAAGGTTGAGATCGTTTGGACACAAAGGCTGTAGATGGAGCTGCCATACAGGCAGGAGGAAAAGAGGAAGAGCGCAGAGGAAGTTCATGGATGTAGTGAAGGAGAATATCCAGAGGGTTGGTGTGACAGAAGATGATGCTAGAGATAGGGTCTGATGCAGGAAGATGATCAGCTGTGGCGACCCTTAAAGGGAGAAGCTGAAAGATGTGTGCAGTAACAACCTGAGCTGTGGTGCAGGCCAGAAAAAGTGAATAGGACCATTTTTTTTTCTGGACCACACTCATAATCTGTAGATGAAAAAAGATCAATACAGGAATACCTTAAAAATACATTCTTTTTGATGTCCAGCAGAGAGTGATTTTTAATTTCAAAAAGAAGACATATTGTATAGAAGTCTTTGGGCAAACTAAGCTCCCTTGATTTATGACCCTGGTAATCAGTTTCCTGATTAGACTATGGATGGAGACTATGGATTCGCTGCAGAGGATGATGGTGTTCATTTTGTGAATTAGAGTAAAAAAGAATGATAAAGCATGTTGTGTCTATGCAGTATGAGTATCCAGTATTCCTGAGTTTGTCAGTCAGATTCACCCCTTGTCGTCATAAAAGCTCAGCTCAAGGCTTTAAATTGGGACTTCGCTAACCAATGGGTGGCATCTAAGTGGCTACGACCAATTTTATATGCAGTCTATAGCCACACCAAGACAAAATACAATAAAAATTGAAGGGTCTCAGTTCTGACACAAAGGAATCTGCAAATGTAAATTATCAAGTGGTTGAGGGAGTGATTCAATTGTAGGAGGAGAGTTGGGGGACTGTTGACTGTGGAGATGGCAGCTAAATTTAAATCCGGTATGGCTTTTGTTTTGTTTTTTGTGCAGCAGCAAAATTTACTGATCTCATCTACTAACTCGTGGTGTTATCTGTCCGTAATGTCATACAGTGAACAGTTATTGGAAAGAAAAACAATGGCTTCTTCTCTTTTCAACCGCATGGCATTGTTTAAGAGAAGCAGTTTGAGAAATAACACTGAGTAGGGTGTTTCATTGAAAGAATTTCTGAACTGCATGAAGTCATACTAGGTATGACAAAAAAATATGCATTTAAGGGTTTGGTGTTGTTGGGCCACATGGAGAATGTGTAGATATAAAAACTGAACTGGATGTAGTTCATGTCTGCCAACCTTTCCATTTTATAATAAAAGTCTGATCTGGTGTTTTACTGAGCACAGAGCATGTTTTATGGACACATTACAGCTGCATGCTTGGCAGAGATGTTGGCTGCAGATTGTCTAAAGGGTGGAGTTGATGTATGCCCACAGGGCTCTGGTCCCATATGTTGTTCAGTCTGATCTACTGCCAGCCTGTCATCAGAGGGTGGAGTCTGATTGCAGTCACAAAGTTCTAATGGAAACATTTACTTTCTACTTCTGACTTGGCAGGTCTGACCAAGATCGTGATTTTCTGAGGAGTCGAATCATGACTAATGACTGGAATCCTGATTTCGCTGTTATGATCCATTATCATGTGCTATGTTGTTTATATGTTTGACTCCTCCCACTAGAGCATCTTTTTCTCCTTGCTCCAAGATGTGTGTATGGGGGTGTTTGCATGTTGGCTGTCAGGTGGAGACTGCTGTTTGGTTTTGAATCATGATGGACAGCAGCCTCTTAACCTCCAGCTGGCAGCCACCTCATCACCCTCCTTGTGTCCTCTGCACCCAACAAAGAGCCAGTCAGTTGCTAGTAGCTTTGAGTGTTTGTGTGAGAATCCTAAACTGACATCCATAATGAATTGTGTGAGCTAATATGTATTTCTGAGGTTGGAGGTGTAACATCACAAATAGTTGAACTTGTGTGATAATTATTTGTGGTTGGCTGGACCTAAAGCCTGTCAGTTCAACTCAAGGCTAAAAAAGAACTCGAAAAATACCTGCATGCTGTTTTTGTCAAATTTTATTCTGAATGTTCTGACTGGAAATTAGGAATTTTATGGCAGAATCTCATGCCTGACTGGCTTAGCCTAATCATGTGATCATATTGTGCTGTGTGATTGGCTATACCTACTTGACAATTATTGACTGAAATGGAGAAAGTCTGGATTCCCCATATCTGGCAACTGACCTGGATCACTGACTAGCTGGCAGCAGCTGATAGTGAGAAACTTGGTAATCCCAAATTTCTAGGAGCCAGTCTGTTTATAGTAACATCAGTTCTAGGCTGCAGCCTTATTGACTAGCCTGTGATTAGCAACTTCTGATTGGCTGAGCATTGTCTAACATGATGGCCAGGGATGGCTCATGGCCATAAATAGTGCATCATTGAGTTCACCAAGGTCTTCAAGGTCAGCTTCACGATTTATTGATCGGAAATTGAGAAAAATAATTCATAACTCAGAAAGAATGATTCTTACAAGTGTGGTGTGTATTGTCATCATATAGAAAGTACCATATAAAGATTTAAACTATGTCACATTTGACCTTTGACCTCTCCTTTAAGGTCAATAGATTGAGCTGAAGGTCAAAGTGATAATAATGTTATATAAAATATATATTAAATAAGGTCATAAAATGTCTTTTGTCTTTAAAACTCTGCCTAAAATTCTGCTGCCTTTGTTTGTATTTAGGAACATTTAGTAAATGATACTGGTATACGGGGATTCTGAATCCCCGTATACCAGTATCAGATTGGAGGAAGGTTGGTAACCAATCTCAGATATACAGATGACATAATTCTTCTTGCATGCTCTGAAGCCGAGCTCCAGGAATCGGTAAACAGAGCTGATAAAATGAGCAGCAAATATAACTTAATGATCAACTTTGAAAAGACAAAGTTAATGGCAACTGAAAATCAACAATGCAATAATATAGTACGAGGCGTCATCTTGGAAAAAGTAAGCACTTTTCCATATCTGGAATTAGTCATCATAGATGATGCTATTTGTGGAAAGGACATTAAGACTAGGCTCAACAAGGCAAATGGAATCAGGACATCACTGATCAAATTGTGGAAAAAAAGAGAGTTGAGTGATACAAAACTCACACATTTGATACCTACATTGTGAAGGTGTCATAATTATCATGCAGTTTATCCTGCTTTAAACCAATAGTTGCCATTTTATTCTCAGAGAATCTAAAGTACCTTCATTATGTTACAGCAGTGCAGAGGAAGTTGTATTGTTAGACCAAAGGCATTTCCTTTTTTAAATTAAATGGAAAGTGAAGTAATCGTTCGTCCTGTAATAGAACCAGCAGAGAACAATCGCAGCTCTTATCAGAGGAATGTCCTCCTACTGACCCTGCGGGAGTGTGTTCTGTGTCTCTCAGGTGTGTTCTCTGCCAGCTGTAATGAGTCTCACAGGTGCAGAAAATTTTCCAGTTGATGGCTGTGTTTACCTAAAGGCTCACATCTAGGACAAACCTGAACTAAACACCTGAAGCCGCCAGTGTAACCTGAAGCTGGAGGGTGTGAAGCACATTGCACTCAGTGCTTACAGCATCATTTATTCATGAATGGACAATTCCAGGGTGGACAAATTGCAAAATATAGCTCATTCTCCACAGAGGCATTAAAAGCTTGTTTGCTGAGCTGCAGTGATTACTGGGTTTTTTTAAACATAGAAGTAACAAATTCATCACCAAGATCCCCATTTAGCTCGGACAGACACCTTTGCTGCCTGCAGCCTTCACCAGGGGCTGAATGTGAATGATGATGACACGAGGCAGCAACAGACATGTGGAGCTCAGGAGACCTGCACAGAAGCCACGGGGAGAGTGACAGGGCAGTGGGCCTTTTTGGTTCTCCTGGCTGTGGGTGTGGGGTCTCCATGGATTGGGCTAGTTCCAGCACATCTGCTGGATGCTTGATGGGGATCTGGGAAGTTTGGATACCAGGCCATCCCCTTGGGCTTTTAATTGATTTTAATCTTTTTGTGCAGGTGGATCAGAAAGATTGATTTTACTGTTGGTTTTTGTAATCAGGGCTTTACATTTTTTTCAAATAAATTGGTCTGAACAGATGCTAACGAAACTGCAACACTAACTAACTTGCAGTGGATTGGCTCCATTCTGTTTAGGTTTCTTTTCTTTTTCCTTCAAATTGTGTTCTAGATCTTGGAATCTAGGTTGCAGCCAGATTAGATTAGAAATACTGATGGTAGTCCTCATTTACTTTCTTTACATGTGTTGTGTCACTGTATATCATATTTATGATAAAAGTGTTTTTACTTCTTCTGTTCTACTTCTAAATTCCTAAAATGACACACCCATGGCTGTTCCATCTGAAGCGCACAAACATCAGTTAAAATAGTATTTCCAGAAAGGAAACATCCTAAACTAACGTTTAGTGAGACACCAGGATAACAAACTAACTAAACTAAGAGAAAACTTTTCTGTTATGATGTTAAATCATGCTTGTTCACTTGCTAATGCTAGTTCTGGTTACACACGACGTGCAGATTGTAACTGATCTCAGAGCAGCAAAAGCGGAGCCAGCAGGAGCTTGTTTGGTACACTTCTATCAGTTTGAGCATGTAGCTCATAGCTTTAATGATATAGCATTACCTGCTAACATCTTAACCTAGCGTAATAATAACAGTAATAACTTTATTACAAACCATATTTCAGGTGTGATCCTTTTATCTGTCTCCCTCTGACCAGGTTATGACTTTGCTGAGGTCCTGCGTTGGTTTGGGGAGCGAGTGGACCGGATCATTCTCCTCTTTGACGCTCACAAGCTGGACATCTCAGATGAGTTTTCAGAGGCCATCAAAGCTCTCAAGGGTCAAGACGACAAGATCCGAGTTGTCCTCAACAAAGCAGACCAGGTAGGACAGACTGCATGACTCCAACATGAAATTATTCAACTCTGCTCTCCTGCTCACCTGTGTAACCTCCAACTCCTCCTCACCTGTCCCGTTAGGTGGACACGCAGCAGCTCATGCGTGTGTATGGCGCTCTCATGTGGTCACTGGGAAAGGTGATCAACACGCCAGAGGTGGTGAGAGTCTATCTAGGCTCCTTCTGGGCCAAACCCCTGCAAAACACTGAGAACAGGTGGGACACATTACTTCATCATTTGCAGGAAATCTTTACTTTTATTCCCCAATGTGCTTTTTCTTAATGAAGGGGCATGAGGAGATACTACAAGCAGATTAATTAGAATAATTGAAATATTGAAATATGTCTGCTTCAAACACTTGGAATTATTTATCCTTTATATTTTGAGTTTATGAAAATAAACCTATATTATCAGGGTTTCTGTGGTGCTAAAGTTGTAGCAGTGATGTGGTAAGAGCACTCTTATTCCCATAGCCCTAATGTTGCTAATAGCCAGCTGTGGATATAAATAATTATATTTATCTTATCAACAACCCTAATTTCATTATCAAAAAATGATTTTAATCTTTATTACATAAATAATGATTAAAGAGGACCTCTTGTGCTCCAGAGTATCTTTGTGTGAGTCATAGTTCAAAAGCAAGCCCACCATTTGATCTTCTGTCTGAAATAAGGCATTTCTTCAGTCCTTCAGTCCTCAAAGGAATTGAATGCAATTACAGTAATTAGAGCAGTTATTGTCAACTGTAGAAGAATTATCTTCACTTTCCTAGGTTCACTGTCTCAGCTGCAGACACTTACACTGGCCAGACACTTGGGGTAAAAATTGCTAATACTTGGTTGGCTCTCCTTTTACCTTCAGAACAACCTTAATTCTTCATGGCATAGATTCAGCAAGGTGCTGGAAACATTTCCCAAAAATTTTGGTCCATATTGACATCATAGCTTCTTGTAGTTGCTGCAAATTTGTCCGTGATGCAGCTCTCCCGTTGCACCACATCCCAAAGGTGCTCTATTGGATTTTGATCACAAATGGTCACTGGGGAGGCCACTTGAGTACAATTAACTCATTGACATGTTCAAGAAAGCAGTTTGAGAATATCTTAGCTTTCTGATATGGCACGTTATCCCGCAGGAAGCAGAAGATGGGTACGCTGTGGTCATAAAGGGATGGGCATTGGTTAGCAACAATACTCAGGCAGGCTGTGGCGTTTGAATGATGCTCAGCTAGTACTGAGGGCCCCAAAGTGTTCCAAGAAGACATCTTACACAGTATTACACCACCACGTGTCCATGTGTTGTACCATTCAAATGTTGCAACAGAAACTGAGACTCTTCAGACCATTTTTTTCCAGTCTTCTACTGTCCAGTTTTGATGAGTGTGTGTGCGAATTTTAGCTTTAGTTTCCTGTTCTTAGCTGACAGGATTGGCACCCATTGCTGTAGCCCATCTGGTTGTAACCAGTAGTTATTTTAGTTACTGTTGCCTTCCTATGAGCTCAAAGCTCTCTGGCCATGCTCCACTGACATCAACAAGGCATTTTGGCCCAGAGAACACTCACTGGATGTTTTCTCTTTTTTGGACCATTCTCTGTAAATGCTAGAGATGGATGTGCCAGAAAAGCTTAGGTCAGCAGTTTCTGAGATATTCAGACCAGCCTATCTCGCACTGGCAATATGGCAACAATTATATAAATACATTTTACACTTTGCACACAACGGTTTTACTTGCACACTGTGGAACCCCTATTCCCTGATTTCCCAGGACTCTGAACACAAATCCATTACTAATCTTCACAAACATCAGGCTTTTGTCTAAACCTTCTAAGTCTACTCTAAATTGTGCCTTCATCTATGACACAAAGGTTATGGATCAATTACATGCATGTTGCAAAATAACTGGTGGGATCAATTCAAAACCCTCCTCCTGCACTGATAATGGTTCTTAAGATTTGCCAACAAAGCAAATTCTTGTATAACAAACATATTTTTTAATCCTCAGTGTACTGTTGCACTGTGATAAAGGGGAATCAAATGAAAAAGTAAATGCACTATACAAATATGCACTGATGGAGAATGTAGAACATAGTTCAATAATTTCCATGCATCTGCCAGTATAAATGAATACAATTTGTTCAGCTTCATTTTCATGTCTGTGGTCTGGGTTAGGCCACTGGTTCTCACCAATGTCACAAAGAAGGCAACATGTTAGCACTAATATGTCCCAGTTATATTCCAATAGGCATGTGCATGTATCGTTTCATTGATCCATCCATTCCTTCATGTGTTTACTCGTTTGCTTGTTTGATTTCTTTTTCCATATTATGTGTGTTCATTCATTCATTCATTGAGTCATTCCTGGGTCTTGTCAGGCGTCTATTCGAGGCTGAGTCTCAGGACCTGTTCCGGGACATCCAGAGTCTTCCGAGGAATGCTGCTCTCCGTAAACTCAACGACTTGATCAAGAGAGCGAGGCTGGCCAAGGTGAGACAGGAAGTGTGGTGTGGTGGTTGGAGTTAAATATCAGAGCTTGAGAAATTCCAGGAATATTGTGGAATATTTGGTCGAAGATCTCTGAGGTAGTGTTTTCAACTGGCTGAGTTTTGATTTTACGATGGTGTCCTTGTGAGGAAAAGGTCTCTAATGACATCAGCTTTTGTTTCAGGCTTTTACTTAGAAGAATCGAAACACAGCTGTTTTTTATTCAGCAGAAACAGGAAGCAGAAGTGGTACTAAATTTAATGGTGATGTGGAAATAAAACCTTAATCAAACCATGATCCCGAAATTTGACTTACACCAACCACATGAGTTTTTGATTTAGAGTTTTTTTTCTTTTAAAGAATTAAAATAGATAAAGGAATACAAATGCGTTACCTTAGTTACGCATGCGTAAACCTACGTACTGGACATCATGCATACGCAGGACTTAGTTCACAATCACTGTGGTGGAAAATTTCGTGGAAATTTTAATTTATAGGGAATTATTCTTGCTTCTTTTTCTAATTGTCATGTAATAAAAATGTGAAAAAAGAAAAACTGTGATTTAACAAAGTGTCAGCTCAATGACACATGTAACCGTGCTACTTCAAAAAAACAAAACAAAAGAAAACCAAATTGAGAGTTAACTGGTTACTTTGTATCTTTTGATGCTGTTACAACTAATTTGAGAGACCAACGAATGAGTAATGAGCTTTTAAAGATCTGATTCAAAGCCGTATTGGCGATGCTTCACAGTTTTGAAAGTTGTGTTTGGGTAAAATTATCTATCTGGACTTTAACCTACAGTGCCAGGCTGTGTTTTTGCTTATGATCACCATAGTAGGGGATGCAGGGGAAGTGCCCTGCTCAGAATTTGTCCAGCCTGGTAAAAGCATATATAACATTGGGCCTGTATGTTGTATACATGTGTCAGTGTCTCACATGGGGTTAAGAAAGTTGAAAGTTAATGAAAGTTAAGAAGCGCAAGAAGTAAAATAAAGATGAAGTACTTTGAGTTCCACAATTTTTGAGTCAGCAGGCAAACAAAAGCAGATTAGTAAGACTGATCATATTAGACCTTTTGCACATAAGGTCAGATTACAGTTTTGTCGTTGAAGCAGCATACCGATTCTCTCTCTCCTCTTCACATCTCAGGAGATTAGGTTTATCAACTCCGTTGTGTAGTTGTGAGCTGGAATCAATCACGAGCGAATGATCCGTGCCAAACACAGATGTGTGTTTAGCCACAAAAGTTCCTGAACTTATACAATCCTGTGAGGCAAAGCAGCTTTGTTATGGTGCATATTTTCGTTATGAGGCAAACAAGAGATTTGGCTGTTCTCCACTAACAGATGACGACTGTTTTCTAGTGGGAACTTTGCACAGAGTTGCTAATAAGGAAGTCAGACTTCCACAGGTGATACTGAAGCAGCGCTGATCACTTCTTCTAACAGAGGAAGTAGCGACTGTTAAAAACAGCAACAAACAGTTGAAACAAACCATACTTGACCTCCAAGCGTGCTCAGTGTGATGTAACCTGGTGTTCACTGGCATCCCTGGATCCCCCGAACACCCTTCACCCAATCCAGAAAAGACTTTCATTTCACCACGTCCACCACCCGGACCCACTACAAACAAAAAGGACTGGTGGAAAAACATGGACACACTTCAGCATGAATGACCAGTTCCCCTGATTAAAGACACAGATGCCTTTTCCGCATTAAAAAAAAGGAATATCAGAAAGAAATCTGTAATATCAGTTAACAAACTTTATGTTAACGGGCCGTTGTTCAGAGAAAAGGATGTGTCCCCTTGGCTGTCCTAACATGTGAAACACCTCTTGTCATATATTTATTATATACACGCTCACCATAGTCTCAATTTAGTTGCTATATGCTAAACTGCCTTGATCAAACTTCACATGCTGTTATCTGTATTTGTTATATGTTGTGTTTTTCATTTCTTTTTGCACATCAGGTGTCTTCTCACCCTCATGCAACGGTACCTCACATCACGACATACACACTCATAAGCGTTCTTATCCACCGTGTGTACTCATCTTTACCAACTCTCTGCAGATATTAGTCACACTGTCAATTCAACTCATGGATCATCTGAATAGAATTCAGACTGATGTGTGCCTCTTAAAAAGCACAGCACTTAAATCACCTCAACTTCTCCATGTATCTGCAGCCAATTCTAACTCCATATGAAGAGGAGTTGCAACTCTGATCAACCCCAAAATTAAATTTACTCACAAAACCACAATTACAGACGCACACGGAAGATTTGTAGCAGATTTGGATAAATAAAACACCTCAGGGAACACTCAAACTTGGCAATCAACAGCAATTTTGAAGCAATATATGACTGAGTTTGGTCTAGGCGATAGTTGGACGCTTCAATAGGCACATGAATGGGAATATTCATACTTTTCTCCGTAGCTCAATCATTCTCCAGGATTGATGTTTTTCTTATCAGCAAATCACTCCACTCAGATATTTCAGAAGCACAAATTCTTCCAACAACAGCCACAATGATCACTCACCAGTTTCCTTTAAACAACCTGATGGCTTCCCTCCTGTTATTATATATATTTGGCATTAAAGTTTTTTATTATTGTTCTTTTGTTTACTTACATACAAACTACCAAATTCAAAGTTGTGAGATATCATCTTTAAAAGTTTTACATCCCAGTTTTGACAATCACATTTATAACAATTTTATTCAAATCAGTAAATTTATTTACCATTTATTTTCTCATATGATGAAGTGATTCTGTTACATATTTCAGCACATTTTGGTATTAAGTCTCATTTTTCGCGAGGATATTATTACAAGAGGTGAGACTTTAAGTTCAATCTGAATTTTTTTTTTTTAATCTGTAAAATACACAGTCAGAATTTAGAATGGAAGTTTTAAATTTTATTATTTTGATGAACTGAGTAAAACACAGAGTTGTAGCCTCCTTGCCCTCCAGGTTAACCTGCAGCCTAGATAGCAGACTTCCTGTCTCAGGGTTGTGATTAAGGAAACGTTGTATAAACAGTGCTATTGTTGAACGGAGCTCTGACAGCAGGGGGGCTGTGGCTTTTTCCTTTTGAGGAACTATCAGGTTAGTTTCCTCTCTGCTGTGATTGCAAAACCCAGAGGTAGTGGAGGGGAGCAGCCACAAGACACAGTTTTACTTGAAATTCGAAAGCTGCCATTTTTACAGCGCATAGTTTACAAAGCTGCCACAATCAATAAAGGAATTCCACCTATGTTTTCTTATGACCTACTCTTTAGGAAGCTTGGTACACATGGGAATGAGGCTGGCTGCTGCCTCTGTGGTTAAAATTTCAAAGCTTGTTGGTGGAAGTCAGACATCTTTCCCCTGCGACATTTTAAAAGGCTGCTTTCACCTCTGTAGGTGCACGCTTACATCATCAGCTACCTGAAGAAAGAGATGCCGTCTCTGTTTGGGCGAGAGAAGAAGAAGGACGAACTGATCCAGAGACTGCCGGAGATCTACACCACCCTACAGAGAGAACATCACATCAGCCCCGGAGACTTCCCCAATGTCAACAAAATGCAGGTAAACACAGAAGGAAGATGGTAGTTTGCCTATTTGAAGGCAGTCAGCAGTTGGAACTGCAGCAGCAGGTGGTGTATGTGAGTGCTTGATATTTAATGTTCAGCGGCTGCTATCCGAGCCAAGCTATCCAGATCACTGTAGTGGCAGTACGCAATTTCATTTAGACGCCCCTCCCATGAGTCTCCAGTCTCACATGTTGGTTAGAGCAAGGTCACAGTGCATCTCCTGGAGAAAACAACAACTACCATCACCAGGGCCATCTGATATGGTTGAGTGGGATTCTGCCTGTTGGATGAATGACCCACTGAAGAGACCTTAGTTTTGGTTAATCACCAACTTCTTTACCATAAAAACAAGCTGTAGATGCCAGCATCAGGACACCAGGGGGTGTCACAGGAAACAATAAAAAAACTTAAAACCACTTCTGTCAGATTTTTGCAGTCAGAGCTCAGTTAAATCAACATACACACAAACCATAGACTGTATATAAAAGAGGGAAGCAGCCATGTTCATTGATGACAGAAACTCATTGAGGACCCAGGAACCCCGCATGCTCATAAAGTGGCAATTACCTTGTCAATCAAGGTAGGCCCCCAGTAAAGCATACTCCGCTGTATCCTTCTGTTGGTGATAATATAGAAAGGAGCATGATATTTAATTAAATAAGACTCAAAACTAGTGAGTGAGACTA
Organism: Andinoacara biseriatus; assembly: GCA_015108635.1. Taxonomy (NCBI): domain Eukaryota; kingdom Metazoa; phylum Chordata; class Actinopteri; order Cichliformes; family Cichlidae; genus Andinoacara; species Andinoacara biseriatus. The sequence goes on from VUQJ01037115.1 coordinate 17,489, forward strand.
TAAATGTATCAGGAAACTGTTTATTGAGCCCCTACATGAACTGAGCCATTTTCCCATAGACCTCTATGCAATTGGACTTCATTTTGAGGAACGATCCCCTGCTGGCTATTGGAAAGAGTGCAATTATGAAGCACTTCCATAATGGCTTTACTTACTACCCTTGGAAGCTACGTCCATCTGTCATAAACAGTGTGACACGCGCACGCGCACACATAGTATGACTAACACTTCCTGAGGATATCGTTATTTCTGATACTGACACCAGATAAAGGCTGTTAAAGAGTTTTGTGTCATAAACAATGTAACAACTGTAACAGCAGAACTTGTCTGAAAACCAGACTTTAGAGTTTTTTCAGTATCACAATCGTGTCACTGTAACAGTTGAATGTACTTCAAGGAAAGAGGAGCTGCTCATAGAGAATTTTCCTTTTAATTTGACAATTAGTAACACAGAGTAATAGCAATAACAGTTCTGTACTTCCTGTTCCCATCACTTGAACTGTTATTCTGGCATTTATGTATCCTTAAGAGTGCCAGACTCTGGGAATGTCCTGCCCCTGTCCTCCTGGACACAGGCTGTTATTGGTTGATACACTAGGTTTAATGAAGTGGTTGTCCCTGTTTATGCAAATACAGGAAAATTATTGTTTATATAAAAGCCTGGATTTAAATGGAAAACAAGTCAGTACAGGGTTACATCATGTCAACATCCGTAAAACAATGTGTGATCTGAAGATGAACTCAAAACTGTTCTCCTGACGTCAGGGTGGGTTTATCGGCTAGGACAGAATGAACTGAACTGCAGCTGGTCTGCTGGGCCTATAGAGAGATGCTGCACGACAAGTGTGTGTGTGTGTGTGTGTGTGTGTGTGTGTGTGTGTGTGTGTGTGTGTGTGTGTGTGTTTCCCTCAGCTACACTTTGTATTTATTGGATTATTGGCAGGAGAAAATGTTTGAGTACACATCACCCTGGTGAGATGTGTGCTCAGCTGACATGCAAACATGTCCTGAAAATTTAGAATGCCAGAAAAACATGTTGTATGGGCCAGTAGGACCTAATATGTTAAATCAAACTTAGTATTTAGAGGTGTTTGGACTTGTATGAGATTTTAAGACGTCACCCTCAAATGTGAAAAATTCATATATTAATTTAAAATTTTAGATTCCACCATTATTAGTTAATTTAGCCGTGAATTCATTCATCTTCTGTTGCCTGTTGCCTCGTGTCAGGGCACTGTTAAAGAATTATTCTTTAGTGCTGCACATAGGGATTGTTTTTTATTTATTTATTTATTTATTTGGTCCAAATTTTTAAAAAAAAAGCAAGAAAGTGACTGTCATGTAGAAGAAGAAGGAAAGCAGCACTTTCTCAAATCTGAGATCATGAAGCAATCAAATATTTGGCATTTTTGTCTAAAATTTTGCTTCATTGACAGAGCAAAAAGACAGAAAGTCTCTCTATTTCTCGCACGCACGCACGCACGCACGCACACACACACACACACACACACACACACACACACAGAGCCATCTGCTGTGTTGTTAAGAGGTTAGAGGTCAGAAGACCGTGCTATGTCCAGCTGCACAAAGCAGGACATTTGATTTTTAGCTCAGCTGCATCTCACTGAGAAAGTTTAGCTCATCTTGTAATGTTATATCCTAGTCAGTCAGGACCGTTTTTTTCCCTCGTTCACTCATTTTATTCATTCACCTTTGTTTGTTTTTGGTCTGTATCACCCATCGTCAACGACTAATAGGAAACATAACAAATCACAGCTCCTGTACACAGTCTGATGTTAATTCGTGTAAAAGATTTTGATCCAGAAAAAGAAATCAGACAAACAGAACAGAGGCAGAAAATTCAGATATAATTTAATTAGGATACTGAAGTAGACCACAGATCATTTTAATCACACATACCTCTCGGAAGATGCAACCATTAATCACACTATATTCTGTATGTAAAAGATGGACACAGGGGTGACAGCCATTTGTTTGGAAGTCCTGTTTTTAGCATTTGAACCTATTTGGCAGATTGGCTGTGGCTATTTGGCCTTTGTGTAAAATGCATATCATGAGCAAGGGGTCGATCTGACTGAAAAACTGAAGGACTGTGCACACTCATATGGTAGTTACTTTCACCTGAGTTAGCCATGTCCTAAAACATATGCTGCCTCAGTGTATTGAACTGTAAAGCATTATGCTGTAACTAACAACTGAGCCCATAAATTAACATTTAACCATCATTAACCAGAGTCTTTAATGAGATCATAAATCACATGAGAAGAGTTTTTTTCCCTATAGACCAAAATACAGTCTGACCTCTTTTTGCAATCAGATGGCCCCTGCTGGCCAGTAGAAAGAAGTTGCTGGTAGGTGCCTCTGTTAATAAAGGTAAACCTCAGTCACAATAAGTATGAGAGGCTCAGGAGTTTCACTTTCCAAAGTAAAAGTTTAGCGACTAAAATTAAACCCAGGTGCAAATATCAGTTTGCAACAGTATTCGATATTCCAACACACTGCCTGAACTCTCCCAGCAGACGCTAACCTGTGTTTCTTCTTCTCCTCCAGGATATGCTGCAGCACTATGACTTCAGTAAGTTCCCATCTCTGAAGGTAAAGCTGATCGAGAAGGTGGATAAGATGTTAGCCTCAAAAATATCTGTTCTAATGGCGATGATCCGGGAGGAGGAGTCCAAGCAGCCTCCGGCCATGGTGTCGGGTGGCGCCTTTGAGGGCTCCCAGGATGGGCCCTTTGGTCAGGGCTACGGTGAGGGAATCAGTGCTGGTGCGGATGCTGAGGACTGGATTGTCAGCCGTGACAAGCACCGTTACGATGAGATCTTCTACACACTGATGCCTATCAACGGCAAGATCACTGGCGTCAATGCCAAGAAAGAGATGATGAACTCGCGGCTGCCCAACACCGTGCTGGGGAAGATCTGGAAGCTGGCCGACTGCGACCAGGACGGCATGTTGGATGACGAAGAGTTCGCCCTCGCTCAGCATCTCATTAAGATCAAACTGGAGGGCTATGAGCTGCCCACTGAGCTGCCCATGCACCTGGTACCCCCGTCCCACCGCAAAAACCTTACTGGAGATGCCTTATACAATCACATCGAGGACTAGAGTGCTCAGAGGATTCTAAGCAAGCTGCCGAAGAGACAGACTGAGCAGATAGGAGGTGTAAAAAAGTAGCGAACCATCACAGGTGGACACGTCAGAGAACAAATGAGCCACCTGATGCTGCAAAAGGTCAAAGGGTAGAATTTTTGTTGGATACAGTAACCAAGACGATGCATTAGAGCCTAATAATGTTTGACTGCTTCGAGCAGGAGTCAAAAAAAGCACTTTTATTTTGGTAAGATTTCACATAATGAGCATTTCAACTGATTTAAAGGCACCAAAGAAGAAAATTGATTGAAGTTCTTGTATAATATAGCCACATTTGCTCAATTCTGGTGTCATCACTCATGTTCGTCTTGAAAGAGGGCAAGTGTTCATATTTAACCTTTAAAACCGACTTCTTGCGTTCATTTTCCTTGTTTGTCTGAAGGTCACAGTTAGAACTTGGGTCAAAATTGGGAGCCAACATATTTAATCACCTGTATTATATTAATATTCCTGCCATGCGTAGTTATCTTTTTGTGCACAAAAGCCTCTTTCAATCATGCGTTAATAAAGGACACCACTTATGCAAAACCTTTGATGCAAGTTTAAATGCATCTACTTGCTGCTGTGCCCATAATATGCCTTCTGGATTTTTCCCTATCATTCCAGCTGTTGCAGCTTTTTCCTGAACGATGAGTTAATCTTTCACAGAAAAAAAGCCGGCTTTATGTCTGTGACTTATCTACATCACTATGTAACACATCTGCATTCTGGTAAAAAGATCTTCAGCACTGAGAGAGCTTTGTCTTTGAAAACATAAACGTATCCAGGATGCCTTCGTGATGATGTAATGCTAAAAATAAAAATGGCTCCAGCAACATCACAACATGCTAAAGCTGACTTAAAAGCTGGCATAGGTTGTACTGAAACAGCAGTCTGTAACATAGATTTATTCCCACTCCATGCAGGGCTCACTGTGAGGTCAGAGGTCAGAGTCTGGAGCTCAGTGCTAATTTGCCCACAGGGATGAAATGCAATTATCAGTATGTGCTCAGTTGCTTCGGTTTCCTCACATTGTAAAGGTAAAAGGAGACAAGGAGAGCCGCGACCTCTGACCAGCACTGCGTGGTCTTAACGTCACCACCGTAAAGCTTAATCTGGTGAAAGTTTTAAACAGGAAAGAGTTTGCAGAAGACTGACTACTCTTGTTGCTGACCTTCATTTTTTTAAAATGTCAGATTTCAAGTGACATCACATCAAAACAAACCAGGAGATGAAAACACGCTTTTGTATCCTCCCTGAAATGTAAAACACTCGTCTAACCAAACAAATCTAGCAGTAACTTCACTGTTTGTTTGAAAACATCCAGCCAGTATTATAGAGGACTTTTAACTAATATGATGAAAGGGATTATTTTATGATAATATAAAATTCAGAAACTGTATTTTAAAGTGAAGAATCACCTTTAAACCCACAGCAGACGTGAAGGGAAAACAGTTCCACAGCAGTGCCTTTCATTTCAAAGCTTCCCAAGCTAAACCTAAAAGTCTTTAGCTTTATATTTTCTTGTAGTTTATCAGAAAATTTTTAATGTCGCAGTGGTTTTTACTTTGAGCATGCCGTTTAAAGGCCTCTGTTCTAATGACAGGACGGTGGCTGTCCTCGAGGATTCAACAGGAGGTCCGCTTCACATCAGTGCCTTTAAAATGCAGCTGTCAGTACATGTCATGTCCTGGGAGCCTATCCCTGCTTTCATTGGGTGAGAGGCAGGGTACGCCCTGGATAGGTCAACCAGTCAACCACCTACAACCAATTTAGATTCACCAGTTAACCCAATAAACACATCTTTGGACTCTGGAGGGAAGTCGCTTAGAGAGAACCCACACAGGCACAGGGACAACATGCAGTCCAAGGCCCAAGCAACGTGGATTCAAACCCAGGACCTTCTTTTTCCGAGGCAGCAATGCTAACACAAGCTGCCATTCCATAAATCAGCTGTCGAAGTTGTACTCTAAAGGAAAAAAATGTAACATTTAAATTTTGAGAAGATTTAGTAAGGGGGAATTGTGGAGGAGAAATTAAGTGAATTTGCGTCACTTCAGTATTTACATCATTTTTAATTGTAAGTGATGATATAATGAAACATTAGGCAAAGTGTCCTTAAGAACCTGCAGATGGCCAACAAAGTTCTTTAAGGTTTAAAAAAGACAGTAGTTTGTTTAGGTGTTTAAAAACATATAACTTAAGCTACTGTGCGTCTTTCAGTATTAGAGCCGATATCATTTCCCAAAACTGAACCATGATATGTAAATATTAATAAGAGAAATCATCAAAATTTGGCTATTTTTTTAAAACTCTAAAATGTAATGCCCTTATTCCATGAAATTTCATAGATGAACAGCAACACGTTTCACCTGCTTAGAGAAGTTAACAGTAGCACCTGCGCGGCACAGTTTTTCTTTTCTCTCTTCTGTTGGGACGCACGCTTGTTGAATTACTGGGTTACTATGTGCTGCTCACTGTTTTTAACTGTAAGAATCCACCAAACATACAAAATGCTTCCAAGCTTCTGGTCTCTATCTGCAGCCAGCGGTCTTCTCTGTCCCCGTCTAAGAAAAAAAGTCAAACCTGTATGA
>VUQJ01037131.1:20606-40787 GCA_015108635.1 Andinoacara biseriatus
CTCACAGATGTTCCTGTATACGATGCCGGACACTTGGTTATGGCGCTCCATGTATGCCCTGCCTGCTAGCATCTTGCACCCTGCTGTTATGTGCTGGATTGTTTCAGAGGCATCTCTGCACAGCCTGCACCTGGAGTCTTACCTGGTGTGGTAGACCCCGGCCTCTATTAATCTTGTGCTCAGAGTTTGTTCCTGTGCTGCCATGATTAAAGCCTCTGTGCTGTCTGTCAGCCCAGCGTTGTCCAGCCATTGGTGGGATTTTTCTATATCATTCACTTATGTCTTTCCTGCCGGTCCCTACATGCCCTGCAGAGGCCTGTCCTTCCATGATGGCTCCTGTTCTTGCTCCTCTTCTTTCTCAGGTTTCTGCTGCCTGAGGTACTCACTAACCACATAATTCTTTGTGACCATGTTCCTGATGTATTCATGGATCTTTGTTGTGTCATCCAGGATAGTGGTTCTGACACTCACTAGTCCTCGGCCCTCTTCCTTCCGCTTAGCGTACAGTCTCAGGGTGCTGGGTTTGGGGTGAAACCCTCCATGCATGGTAAGGAGCTTTCTTGTCTTGACATCAGTGGCTTCTTTTTCCTCCTTTGGCCAGCTTATTATCCCAGCAGGGTCTCTGGTGACTGGCGGGGCGTAGGTGTTGACAGCCCGGATCTTGTTCTTCTTATTTAGCAGACTCCTCAGGACTTGCCTTTGTTACATTCGGCTACACTTCTCCAGTCCGAATGACATTCCAGTGTCATTGCTATAGATCCGTGTAGCGTGGATCAGTGGATCTCGTTTATCTTGGCGTACAGCTTGAGTATGTAGAGGAGATGGTTGATGGTTGCTCCGTTCCGTAGTCAGTATCTGTAGCCGGTCTTGTTGATGATCTGGCTGAGGGGGTTCAGGCCTGTGCAGAACAGCAGTGGGGAGGGAACATCTCCTTGGTAAATCCTGCACTCGATGGTGACTTGTACAATTGGCTTGAAGTGTTGTTCACTTCAAGCCAATTGGTCATCTCCAGTGAATTCCTGATGAAGGCTCTTACGGTCCTGTCGATCTTGTAGACGATCCAATCTTGGTCAGTCTTTGTTAGCAAGCTGCATCCATAGACTGCATCACACATACACAGATACCTGCTAATTAGTGCTCAGTAACATCCAAAACAAATCCTAGAATTTTACAGACGTCTTGGACCATCAATTAGTACAATTAACCACACAGCAGCCGTAGTATTGGTCAGATAATCGCCACTCTCATTCTGTCCCGACTTAAAGTCTTGAAATTAATTTGCCATTAAGATTACAGTCTGAGTTATCGGGGGATAATAGAACTACAGAGGACAAAAACTGATAGGTAGAAAACAATTAATTTTGAAACAGTTATTGTACTCCATCAAAAAATAACAATACATATTAAGTTGTGACTGCTGTTAGCATATTAGCATTAAAAACTGATAAACTGTGTGTTTAGAGCAGTTTGTAGCCTGGCTCACAGGGATTACTGTACCGTCACAATACACTGAGCTCGGGGAAACTTTGCCCGACACACAGACTAGGAATATGACAGGAAATAAAAACAAAAGGAGAACTTAAGATGAGAAAAACAGCAAGAAAAGATGAATGTGAAAGAGAAAGAGAGAGGAAGAAAGATCTGCAGAGTACTCCTCCTGGTTATCCATCGGAGATATTGTGTTTAACAAAACGCAGCAACGCAAAATCAATAAGCTGACATTTCCAAAGCAAACAATGGACACACACACACACACACACACACACACACACATTAATGTATTTGTTTCTCGAGCTGTCACAGCATTTTTTTCACCACTGTGAAGAGAAGTGTGTAGGGTCTGTGCACGGAGATGAGTGGGCAGCAGCTAAAAAAGCTACAATGCATGAGAGAGAGAGCAGCAGCAGCATGGCCTGTACAGATTAAATGCCCTCATACAGCAGCAGGTTTTCCCCAAAATAATCTTTTTACATACATACCAGCACCCACAAACAGCTTTCAGCAACATTTTAATTACATTTACATGCTTCCAAGTAGTGTCAGTTCTCTTAAATAACCCCTTTTATAGTTGGTTTAACCTATAATTAGCCTCAGGCATCGCACTGAGCCATGCTGCCTGCTTCATCTTTGTCACCTTTGGCATGCTCAGTATCAAAACACCTAAAAAGTGATGTGTAAGACATGCTAGGCATGCTATAAGCAAGGAAAAGTGTTGGAATAAATATCCATTCATTCTAAAATGTTTTGTTGATTTGCTTTCTCTCGCTGACATACTAAAAGGTTCACCTTCCCAAACTAAATCATTCTCACTGAAAAACATCCTTTATCTGATGAAGGAGCACAGAAAACGGCGGCTAACCACACCTATGTCCTCTCAAAGTCTTTCATCCTTCTGACGGGATAATAATAGATGCAAAGACTAACCCACAGAGGTGTATGACGCACATCAGAACACCTGCATCCATTGTTTCCCACCCTCCAGGAGAAACCTGATGGCTGTCAGCGTGTCCTGGTGCACCGCCGTCATTCATTAAACTCTCAGAAAAACTCCAGTCTCATTAAGTTTGTACATCCCAGCAACTGTTCCCTCAATTCCTCCTCTTTCTGTAAAACGGGTTCTGCTTGTGAGGTTCAGTCAAGCTTTTAAAAAATCCTGCAACATCCTCCTCGGTGCGTTAAATGAAGCTTCCAGGAATGTGGAAAAACTGGAGAAAAAATTTGAGTGACATTATTGGTCAGATAATTGCACAAAATCGCTTGTGCCGCCATTCACCTGTCAGCCAAAGAGGCCACGCCCCTTATAATGCAAATTTTAAACAGGTGAGTTATAAAAAACATTCTGCAAAACATTCTAACCCTGCACAGCTGTTCTGAAGGCAGAAATGAGCTACAGAGATGGTTTTTGTATCAGCCCTGGACTTCCTGCTTAATCTACAGACGTGACAGGTGTGCAGGTCCAATGTGATTTCTGAGAGCCGTAGAAGCATGTGTGGTTTGGTTGGGAATAAAAGGAAAAGCTTTACCATGTAAACTGGTGCAGCGAATATAAACTACAGTAAAGACACCAGACTGCAGCAGTGTTTTCTATTCCAGCTTTTATTTATTACCTATTTCATCAGTCACAGAAAGCATGACATATCGACATCCATGTTGAAACTATAAAAGGAAGCATAACAGAGTCAAAATAAGGCAAACACAGCAGAGAGGAGAAAGGATGAGAGAGGGAGGAATGGAAGAATTAGCCCTCTAGGCAGAGCAGCTATCATTGGCTCTCAATATGCATCTGATGGTTTATTGATCAGTCCCTGCACTGAGCTCTCTGAGCAACAAAACACTGACTGAGAGACACAGGAGGAAGAGAGAGGGATAAAGGACGAGGGAAGTGAAGCCACGGCAGCGTGAGAGTGCAATAGAGAGGACAGGATGGAGAGGGTGGAAAGGAAAGAAAAAAGGCCGAAGCAGAAGGACAAATAAAAGAAAATAAGAATAGATGGACAGACAGGTGGACGGGGAGGTGACGGGGACGAGGGATACGAGTGATACATATCATTACCTGTAGTGCAATCACTGACATTTCAATCATAGGACTCACGGTTGTTGTAACACATTTTCTCATTTTGTCTTTGGAAGCTGCAGTAAAAATGAAGAAAGTGCCATAAAGTTAATGGAGAATGATGGCAAAATGTTACAGTTTGCTGTCTTAACTTTGAGACATTTCCTGTCTCAAACACAAAGGCCACGGAGCGAGGCGTTTCCTGAACATATGACATTAAATCAGTCCACTGAAAACATTGTGTTACCCTCTGTGAGAAACATCCTTAACCCTTTAACCCCCACTGAGTGCTACTCTCCTTCAGAGAGAAAAATAAAAAAAAATAAAATAAATAAAAACAATGACAGTTAACAGGAAATGTGGTATTATTGTTGCTGAATTACAGGACAGCAGCAGCAGTGTTATCATTATCATTATTAATTCTATTGAGCTTTCTCATATCACTTTGCTGCCTCCCATTTTACTCCAAGAGTAGAATGGGAGGCAGAGCCTTCAGCTTTCAGGCCCCTCTTCTGTGTTTCCAGCTCCCAGTTTGGGTTCAGGAGACAGACACCCTCTCTATTTTTAAGATTAGGCTGAAAACTTTCCTTGATAACATTTCTGGGACTTTTTCTGTATATTTTTGCATAGTGGCACACATGGCTTTTACATTACTTTTTGATGACTTTCAATCAAGATTGTATATTTATTTTTCACTAATAATGATTAAACCCATGCACTGGATTATTCTGAAAGATACAGTTTGGAAATGATACTGCTCACCGATTTGAATGACTATTGATTCAATTTGTTTTGACTATGTTTCCTGACTGTACTAACTCAGACTGTTTTCATCTACATTTTTCTTTTTTCATTTAAAAATCTTGTTTGATTGCTTTATAATTCTAGATATATTATTTGTTGCCATTTATTTAGTTGATCCTGTAAAGAATGTGCTGTGTATGATCCACTGTGTTCTATTCTGTGCCGTAAGTGAGAGAGTCAAACTAGAGGGATTTGGCTTCGGCACTTTTATTTCCCACCGTATTGCCACGATGTTACCCGAGTAAAGGAATTTTCACCACTCCTTATCTGGGTTTTGGCAGCTGGGGACAGTAAAAGTGTCAAAGAGATGATGATAGCCACCAGGTGCCTGCACGTGACAGGAAGGCTGCCAAGAGGGCTGGAAAAGAACCCAACAGGTCAGGAAGCATCGACTTTCATGAAGAGAAATAAAGCTTATATAATCATAAATAACATGAATAAGTATATTAAAAAAATATATATAATATATATATATATATATAATATATAATTGGTTTTTAAAAACATTTGGACAAAACTCGGGAAATAAATTATTATTAAAGTTCAAATAAAGTAAAAATATAGCCAGGAATCGGAAGGCATGACATAATAAAAGGAGATGTGTTTAGACCACCTCATAGCTGATAAAAAGCGGCTCGCGGAAGCCCCAAAAGTCTTTGTCTCTGCCTGTCCTCATCACCTGTTGACCTGCATACGCTCAAAGCGGACACCCCGGGGAGCGTTTGCTTTTCCTCCATTTGTGCTTTGTTGAACTCTTTGTTCAATAAAACAGATGCCATCGACTCTGCTCTGTTCTGTGGTTTTGTTTTCCTCAAGTACTGGATTTAATTGGGACTAAAAACCTGGAAGATTATCTTATCGGCCTGAAATAGGGAGAAAGATTCCTCTTAAATTTATTACCCGACACAAGCTTGTAGTTAGGGCTGGATCAGGTGACCCAAAACCCTTCCTTAGATATGTTGTACCAGGCCTAGGCTGCTAGGGGGTTCCCATGATGCTCTGTTTATCCCCCACTCTGCATTTAATCATTAGTCATTATTAATCTCTGTGTCTCTTCCACAGCCTGTCTTTTGTCCTCTCCCCACTGCCCCTCCCTGAGCCTGGTCCTACTGGAGGATTCTTCCTGCTATGAGGGAGTTTTTCCTTCCCACTGTCGCCGCAAGGAGTAGTCTGACTGTTGGGTTTTCTCTGTATTATTGTATAGTATTTATCTTATAATATAAAGCGCCTTGAGGAGATGGTTTGTTGTGATTTGCTGCTATATAAATGTAATTGAAACTGAATTGAAACTTGACCTTGCATTAAGGCTTAAAGTTGCGTTATTGGGGGCGTGGCCTCTATGACTGACAGGTAGATGGTGAAACAGGTGGCTGTAGCTTTTGCACAGTTAATTGCTGCTAGTTGTAACTGCAGTTAACTTTAAACTCCACCCTCCCAACATCAACAGTGAGGCTGCAAAATGCAGAGTCCATGAACCACATCTTTTATATTCAGTCTGTTGTTTACTCATCTTCACTGAGGTCAGGATCACCTTGCCTTTGGTTTACTTAGAAGAACATTTCAGTTTACGTCCCCTCATTTTTAAACAGCCGAAATCGAGTCCTGGCAGGGTCTCACTCTGCGATGACAGACAAACAGTGATGACAGACTGATGCCAGGAAGTTATCACTGTGAATTTGTGTGGATTGGAGAAGCGGCTCTCTGCTGGCAGAAAATCGGTGAGAACAGGAGTGGAGGAGGGCTGCCAGAGTGGTGCCAAAAACTCAGGCAGGCACACTGGCAACCAGTCAGCTCATCCACTCCCTCAGTATCTGGATTCTTGGCTCAGCTGATATGCCACTTCCTATACAACCGTTGTGCTGCTGCTGCTGCTTGGTGCTGAATGGTTCCATGAGATTATCCTGTACAGAGAGATGGGCCTGTGGTTCCAAGTTATACGCACTCAAAATGCTGATTAGGACAGGACAGAGGAAACGGATGAAGTTTCCTAAACTAAAGTCAAAACAAAGGGAGGGAAGAAGGGAGGCCGACAGGTACCACACATTATCACCTGCTTCCCACGTGTTCTCAAATTTTTATTTTACTCGCCTCAGTCTTCTTTCACTACATCTTTTCTGCACTTGCACTTTCGGTTGTTTCTCTGCTGGCAGCCCGAGTTTTTGGAGTCAAAGCCACAAAACACTGAAAGTCTGTAGGTCACGGTGTGGAATGAGGATTGGCTGCAGAATCCATTAGGCTCGCCTGTGGTTCGGACAAGGGATCCGGCTGTGGTCTTTACTGTTCTCCACACGGGATAAAACAGGAGAACATCACTAAAGGTCAGAAGACAGTCGGGACACATTTTTGACTCTTGAGCCAAAAATGGAAAAAACACTAATGTAAGGATGAAATCCTAGAAAGCAGGAGAGGGTTCAGGGCCGGGCTTCCGTGTGATCGCTACTCTTATGTTTTCAATAATACGTTTGCTTTCAAATTACACAACTGACTGGAGGTGAAGTTTTTATTAAGATGTCATCAGTTTAAAACATCATCACATCTGGAATTTTTGGAAGGATTGTGTAGCTTTAGGAAATAGAGCAAAGTTGTGTCTGTTGAACATTTCCACTGACACTGAGGATGCTGATTTGTTCAGGGATTTGCTCTCGAGCCAGAAAGAAAAGCCAGCTGTTTCCAGCTGTCTGCATCTTCAAACTTGTATTTTGGGAATTTATAGTGTTGCTGTGGTGAGATATTCCCGCCGCACGAGGATTTGATCTAAAACTCAGTGCGTGTGTGAGGGAAAGCCAAAGCATTGTGCTGCTGGCGGTCCTAAAGTCTTGGACTTCCTCCGGCAGACATTACATTGTGGCGACAGCGCAGTGTTCAATCATCCAGCTGTTAACAACTGCATCCAAGAAAGAAGACTCAATTCAGAAGTTCAGGCATTTTACCAGTGGCTTCATTCAAACCAGTCCTGGAAAAGCAGACAACTGGGATTAGAGTTTAGCAAATGTAAACTCTGCCTCTCCCCTTAAAGCCTCGACGTTGAAGGTGTGAGAGGCGCGAGTGGAGATGGGCGCTGACGTGTGCTCAGGGCAATGCCGATCCTTTGCAGAGAACCACAGAGAGATGCTTCACTGGATCAAAGGGAGGAAATTGAGGTGTATTAACTGACAGAGTGACAGGTGTTAAACCCCGGTGACGGCCAGCAGTGAAGCCTCGGGCAGTCTGGAGCTGCAGGATGAAATTTCAGGTGTGGCCAATGATGATCAGAACTGTCCACATGAAAACCTGCAGGAGAGTTTTTCTTTTTTTTTTAAACATGAAAATATTCCAACAAGTAAATCACAGGCCACATGCTGGTCAAATGAAAGTCTGTGCAGCACGAGTTATGCAAACAGCTTCATCTGTGAATGAAAAATGAGAAAGAAGCCTGCTGAACAGTTTCTCTAGATGAAAGTGATTTAGACTTGATTCAATGTGTCTGCCTTTGGACAGTTGGGTCCTGATGACGGTCGTCTGACATGTTTGATGGTTGTTTTGTTTTCAGGGGGGTTCCTGGCTCCGAATGGGCCTGCAGATAGTGACCGCACAGAACAGGAAGTGACTTATTTGACCAAAATCAATGAATTTCTATGATTTTTGCGATTTGCTATTTGCAGATAAATTTGTTTTATGCAAAATGCAATACTTTCTAGGACGATTTGTCTTTATAGGGAGAAAATTTAGTTGTGTAAATGAGCTGGGAATGAGTCAGTGAGTGCAGTGAGAATTTGATTCTCTGATGTTTTGCTTGGTTTGTAGCTTAATCTAACTGGCTGTGAATTGAACACCATTTGAAATAAGAGAGCCTTTTCTTTTGCGTTACCATGTGTTCATTTTGGACGTTTTTTTCATTTGTTCGGTCTGAGTTTCAGATATCACTGAGAGCACTGTGAGTAAACTGAAAATGTCTGCAGACTCTGCTGGTCTGCTGAGCAGACTGACTCCGTCTTATTGTTGTTTTATCGTTGTTTCATGGTGTCGTTATCAGCTAACCAAAGTACAGGATCCATAGACTGTATCACACACAGATACCTGTAAACCTGCAGCTTTTGGTGCTTCATGTTCAGTTTTGAAGAGCATCAGCTTTACATTCATAGATTCTATGAGATTAAGATGAGACCTTTTAAGATGTTAAATCACTGTTTTCACAGAAAATACCTTCTAAATGAGTCATTTTGATGGACAGAGCTGAGCGGTGAGGAGAGAAAATGGAAACAATTTAGTGTCAGTATCACTAAACATCAAACCACAGCTGCTGCCCAGCAAACGTCCACATATGACCAAAATGAAATCTAATTGTGCAGAATCATCACATAACTGCTGTAGTGTTATTAGAAAATGTAGATTATGTCCACAGATGCAATTTACATTTTATGATCCCTTTCCTTTATTTCTCCAGGTTTTGAACACCTTGTTGATGGATTTCAAAGCCAAGCTTCCCGTTTCCTGCCAAATTTAGCGCGGCACAGCTGTGTACCTCCTGCCTTCTTCCCCTGCTGCACAACCACACAATGTTTAGAGTTAGAGTGCTGCTGGCAAGGATAATCACACCTCATTTTTTGGTGATGGGGTGTTTTCAGAGAAAAGGTTTTGAATTTGAATAGTGTGATCAGGTCACTGGAGGAAGTCTGCAAAGCTTTTGTGCACAACAAATCAAATATTACCTGTGTCCTGCTTAAAGGTTCCAGATTCCTGGTGATTCTGAGAAAACAGGTGAATCTGACCAATATTCTAAACACTTAAATACAGCTATAAAAAAAGCTGTAAAGTTAGCTGAGGGCGTGACCCATTTTAGCCCATTCTTGGCACAGATTTTCCTGCATGCTATGCCAGCCACTTGGTTATGGTGTTCCACGTATGACCTGCCTGCTAGCATCTTGCACCCCAGTGTTATATGCTGGATTGCCTCAGGGGCATCTCATCATCTGGGGTCTTGCCTGGTGTGGTAGACCCCAGCCTCCATTGATCTTGTGCTCAGAGTTTGTGGAAGTGGGGTATCTGATGACTGGCAGGGCATAGGTGTTGTTCTCCCCAATCAGCTGACTCCTCAGGACTGCAGGCACTTGGCAGTGGCAGGTTTCATGGTTCCCATTTGCCTGTGGGATTCAAAGGCACTTGTTGCTGTTGTCAGTGTCGACAATGTTGCCTTCTGGTTGTGCAATAATCTCAGTTGTGACCTTCTCTTTCTTGGTTACCACCAAACTACACTTCTCTAGTGATATTCCGATGTTATTGCTGTAGATCCCAGTGGTGTGGATCAGTTAATTGATGTCTCGTTTACTCCTTGCACGCAGCTATCCGTAGCCAGTGTTGTTAATGATCTGGCTGATCAGGCCTATGCAGAACAGCGGTGGGGGCAAAGCATCTGTTTGGTGCTCCTTGGTCCCGCACTTGATGGTGACTTGTGACTTGGGTGTTCTGATATTGCTGCCCTGCCACTGACAATGGTTCAGTGGAGAACATCTGCCTTATTCTCCTGGTTTCTATACCTTTTTAAGTGGTTAGCCAAAACTGCCAGTCTCTGCTGGATAGTTTCTAAGGCCTCAGGTATGGACAGCTTTTTTTAGGTACTTTTGTCATTGCACCTTTCTGCAGCTCTGATAACTAACATCCCTTCATGTTGTCTAGATCTAGTCTTCTTTTCCATGGAGGGTACTGCTCCTTGTGGCTGTTTATCTTATCTCGGACAGGGTCAAAGTGGAGATGTTTGTCCGTAATGCACAGCAGCATGTTTGGAGGAGACCGGACTCAGCATATCAGCACAAACACCTCAGACCAACTGTTGGCACAGTGGTGGAGGGTTGTTGTTTTGGGCAGTCACTGAGTGGACCATGAACTCCTCTGTACACCAAAGTACTGTAGGGTCAAATGTGAGGCCATTCAGATAAAGACTGGACCAAACTGGGTGATGCAATATAACAATGATCCCAAGCACAGCGGCAAATCTATAATAGCTGAAAAATAAAAGAATCAATGTGCTGTGATGGCCCAAAGTCCAGAACTTAACCGGACTGAAAAGCTGTGCTGCGATCTTCAGAGGTCTGTACATAAACATATGCAAACCTCAATGAACTAAAACAACATTATTAAGAAGAGTGGGGCAAAATTTCTGCACTAAAGCCCAGTGGAAAGAATAATTATTATTCATGTAAAGCTACTCTAGTCGAGTCACAGGATAGAGACATGGACATTGAAATGAGCAGAATAGAGTTTAGTTCTAGGAATCTGAAGTTGGAATAATTTCCTTTGTGGTTTCATTATTATTAAAACTGATTTTAAATCGAGCTAAGAAGAAAATATCTGTTCACATAACTCAGAGGAGAAGCTCTGTATCACACACGAGGACTCAGTGACCCTGTTATTTTTAAAGAAGTCATACCCTGGAAATGTGCCCACATCCCTCTCCATCACAGCTTTCTGTGCTGGGTTTTTAACAGCAGACATCTGAAGAGTCACCAGCACCACCACATGGACTCTTTAATGCTGCAATCCAGGCCTCCCTGAGCTCTCACACTTCATCTGTTTTGTTTTTGACAAAAACAGACGCCAGCATGTTATTCTATGACAGCTCAATTATCATCTCTAAAGTGCTCACTCAACTATTCACCACATCTAAAATAGAACACATGGCTACAAGGCTGGCTCATTGGAAGTCCGAGAGGAAAATCCAGCAAAAGGCAAGAAATCAAAAAGAATTAGGCAGACATGAATGAGGCCAAAAAAACTGCAAGACAAAACCCAATCTAAGCAGAAGGAAACCAAAGCTGAGTGAAACCCAATTCGAGTGTACCATTTTAAAAGGCCAAGCACCCTGAATAATGTAACAGCCTTTATCCTCTCCCCAGGCTAACAGGGCACTTCTTAACATTCTTAAAAGATGCTTTTCAATTAAGCTTGACTCGGTGGTGGCAATGTGTATGCTAATGTCCGTGTGTGTGCGTGTGTGTGTGCAAGAATAAGAAAGAGAATAAGAGAAACACAGTGAGAAGCAGGAAGCCTTGATTTGAATAAAATTAGCACTTCTTTATTTGAACACCCAATGGCAGGAAAGAGACTTTTTAAATCAGCATAAAGATAAGAAATCACACACAGTCTGAAAGAGCTTCATTTATTTTGTTGCTACCTTATTTAAAATTTATAAAAGTGCTTTTATTTTAGTGGTATGTGTAGACGCCAGCCTCTAGATACGGCACACATGGACTGAAGCCACTGGATGATTATTTGGATGAGACGTGATTTTTATAAGATCCTGTGATCCTGTCCCCGGTACATGTGAACTTCAATGCATGTGATGGTTTTCCCTGAGATGTTTTTCAAAGCACATTTAGCAAAAGTTGCAGCTTCTGAGTCTGGAAAATGGAGCTCAGCCAGAAGTGGCAAAACTCTGCAGTCCAGCAGAGGCTTCACTGTCTCCAGAGACTTAAAGTTTGCATTACAGGTGGAGGGTGACACAGGCGGCTGTAGCTGCTAGCTGTCAGCTAGGTTTCACCTCAGCTAACTGGAGTCCATGAACTGGACCTCTGGACCGTGTTTGTGCTGTTGGAGTCTTTTGGAGCATTTTTAATGCTTTTCTGATCAATAATGTGGCTGCTGTGCAGTTAATTGTACTAACAAACCATCCAAGAAGTTTGAGCTCAAGCTTTGGTGAGTGACATTCAAGGATTTCATTTGTTGCTTAGTGCTAATTAGCAGGTGTCTGTCTTGTCCAAACTTGGTCCCTTCTGGTTTCAAAAAAACTTAACATGCCAATGGCTAAGATGATAATGTCTGGCCTTCAAAAAGTGCAGTTACTGACGACTTGGTGGCAATGTCCATCTTAATATACAGTCTATGATTAGGCTGAACTGGTCACTCGGGTGGTGCAGGACCACCCGAGTGACCAGTCGAGTTCTGCTTGACTAGCTGAATGTCCTCTGGGTTTAGACAAGGGGGGCGTCAAGCATGACCCTTGCTGCTCATTACCAGGACCCATGATTGGCTCTCCTCCAAACCAGATCAGCACAGTGTGGTGCTGCTGTCAGCAGCCGGGTCTAAACACTGAGTGAAGGGGCAGCAGTAGGAGACACGCAGAGGTGAAGATGTCAAAGTAGATGTTACAGTATTGTTGCTACCCACAATTTAGTAAATCCAGAAAAAAGCTTTAAAAGCTGCCAAGATACACAGAGAGCGGTTTGCAAGATGGCGGTTCGGAAGTGACAGTCACATGGTGCAGCTGCAGGTACCACTGGTGGCTAATAAACATCTATTCTACTACTGGACCCACAGCTGCCATTAAAAGAAAATGTTTCTTGGCTTCAGATTCATTTCTTTCATCATGTTTCATTTGAGGATAAATGCACTGTTCTGAAGCCAAAGCTCATTGAATTCACACACTGTTTTTTGGTAGTTTAATGTGGGCAAAGGGGGAACCTGCGGGTTCACTAGGAGGCATTCAAAAGACAAAAACCTGATGACAGATCCTGCTAGCTCACTGAAACTGTCGCTACCCGATTTTAAGTGCGCATGGGTTGGTGATATCTGCTTCCGGATAACAAGGAAATGACCTCTTTCATGGAGCTTCCTGATTGGCAATGCTAGCTCAAAATTTCAAGTTATTAGCTTTATTGTTGAATACTGAGTCATTGCCCAGAAGCAGCTGAAACGGGGCAGAGAGACTTATTCATGTCCCACACCCTGAACGTCTGTGGGATCTGACGAGCCATTATGGCCCATACTGCCCTCAGTTTTCTAGGACATCTCAAATGCAAAGCTTCTTGGATGGACTCCAAGAATTAAAAAAATGAGCTGATTATTTGTTCTCTGTCTCATTCTTTTCCCTGAAACAAGTGTTGCATGTTAATAAGTAAAACTTTCAGACTTATCCACCTGTAGCACATTAATGTGTCACTGCCGATAAATCCCATCTCCATAATTACTGAATCCTAAGTTAAAGCTGCACCCTGTGAAAATGCTGCCTGTGACTGGGAGACAGGTGTGGAGTAAAAATGGATGATGGTACAAAGTCAAATAAGCCACTTTAAATAGTTGCTCAAGGTGTGATCAATTGTGTAACCAGAACATCAGTGATGCCAGATTTACTAACAGTCTACATCATGTACATCTACATCAGTCTACATAAACTACTGTCAGCCTTTCCTCACAAATCCGTGAGAAGTTTGAAACTGAAAACCATGGACTGTTACTGGTCTTAGAGTTTTGGGAGAGGAGTATTTAAATCAATCATAAAAACGTGATTTACAAAGGTTTATGGTAACTTTCTGCCAATTGAACCATTGTTAATGCAATAAAACGTCTTATTTTGTCTTGATATAGCTGTGATGGTGTGATAGTGACTACTAGAAGTGTTAATGGCAGGTCAAGAGGCTATCAGAGCAAACATGGAGTGCTTAATGCTGTGGCAAAGCTTTGGATCCACTGTGCAGCTCTTCACCAAGTCTTCACCCCCAGTGTTTAGAGCTGAGCACCACGTATTTATGCCCCTCAGTAATGCTGCTATTTTGATCTAACTCTGCATAACTTGACGTGGTCAGTGGGGGTGGGGGGGTGCAGCTCTGAGGACGGTAATTTGAATTTCTACAGAGAGAGTGGTTCACTAAACCAATAAGCAACATCATGAATCACATTCATATAATTTGTTTCTTTTTATCTCTTGGATATCACGTCTAACCTAAAATTCTCTATTTTCAAATGTCGGTCAAAATATTTCATGTCAGACCTGAATACCTGAAGCGTGTTACAATAATTGCTCGACCTCACTGTGTGACATTCAAGTCTCACTGAAGGTACTTCAGGATTTGGTACATTGGTGGCTGCGAGTCAGATTCTTTGACTCTCTGATTTTACCCACTGCTGAAGGTAGAGCTCAGCTGACTTCAGGTTTATGTGGTTTGTTTTGAAGCAGCTCTCCTCTAGAGCAGTGGTCCACAACCTTTTTTGAGCCATGGACCAGTTATTGTTGGACAATATTTTACGGACTAGCCTTTAAGGTGAGGTCTATAAACCACACAAGACCACAACGCTCTCTGGTCACCTCGGTAACGTTTAGCCATATCTCAAAATAAGATACACTGCAAAAACAGATACAGTAGAAATTGCCTCAGCCGATTTCAAACAGCCCATGGAATTTCATCCTACTTGTACAAAAATCCGTCATAAGGTTAAATTGGATAAAAGCTGATTATTCAAAATACCCGAAAGTTTGGGGTCTAACATGAAATTTCGCTGCAATTGCTTCTGCTTCATCTTTGGATTTGCTTCTTCAAATGTTATAATCTCATATTTCTGAGTTTGTAGCTTACGTTTGACTCCTGCTTTTGCCATGATTGTCTCTGGTGAAATGAACTGATTTGCCCAGTTCAGTCAATCCAGACATCACATGACTGTGTAGACACTAAAGCGATCTCCAGGCGTTGTTAGTGTGTGTGGTTGTGCATGGAAGTGGGCATGACGGGAACTGAGGAGCGCTTTAGCGCTAAACTCATCCAACTTATGGGATCACATTTGGAAATGTATTACAATGGCATCAGATTTTCCATCTGAGGTAGGAAAAATGGGATTTGTATGATCAGATTTAGGTGATGATTTTATTGGAATTGACGTTAGGAACAATCGGGACCTTTAGAAGCCATCCAAGTAGCTACCCCCACAACGCACTGAGAACAGCATCATGATCTGGCACAATACTTCCTGCTCCAGGCTGCATGCCAAAGTATCCTTGGGCAAGATACTTAACCCCAAGTTGCTCTCCGACGCAAGCGTTGGAAGTGTGAATGTGTGTGAATGTTAGATAATGTTAGTTACATGCATGGAAGTGCTTGTAAGAATTGGTGTGAATGCAGACGTGTTGTATAAGCGCTTTGAGTGCTCAGTCAGAGTAGAAAAGCGCTATATAAGAACTGCTCCAATTAACAAATTTTGGTGAAATTACATTCACCCTTCAGGCTAAATGAAATGTCGTATAGCGGCCAAACTTCATATCCTTATAATTATCCATGTGGATAGGTCCTTCCTGCTAATTTTATCAAAATGGGCCAATTTTCATTTTTTCCCCATTTCGGCCCTGCTGTGGGGTCAGCAGGGCCCTTTCTTTGTATTTCCAATGACAACAATGACCAAAAAATGCACAATTTTTTTCTGCTTAAATTAACATATCTTTGGTCAGCAATGAAATATAAATGTAATTCAAATTGCAAATTGTTCAGTGAAATGGGCTCTGTAATATGGGCTCATAATCAGAAAGGAGGGGGTCAATTAAAATTTTCATGGGAGTAGCGACTTTTAGCGATTTTTACTGTATAAAACGCTGCATCAGTGTGAGCTTGTTTCTCTACAACTCATTGCTGCTAGCTTGTGGAATGGCTGGGCTCAGCCTCACGATGTATCAGCCAGCACACACCAATACAAGCTTTGATTTCACAGTGTTGAGCACAAAGAGTGTCAGTATGACCCAGCTGGGTCCGCCTCACAGCTATCCCTGGTGTTGCTAAATATAAATGGCAAATGAACTAGTTCTTTAAGCGTGGCCCGGTACCAAATGACCACGGATAGGTACCAGGCCCGGGGCCTAGGGGTTGGGGACCTCTGCTCTAGATAAAACCTCCATGTGAACTCCCATGATGCCCCCACCTTCAAGACAGTATCCAACAGAGGAATTAGCCTCATATCAGAACATATGGATTCTCAGTCATGCATTGGTATGAAATGGCGTTCTGTTTCCAGAGCAAAACATGGAAAACCTGGACATATTTAAACCTACATTATTTTTTTTAGCAGATTACCTGCTTTCTCACCCAGTCTCTTGTTAGATAGATCTGTTATTTTTGAAATAACAAAATCTACCAATCTGTGCATGAATCAGTTTTTTTTTTAACTTATGTAAAAAGATAATTTTAATGATCAAATAGATGTAAACTAAATAGTGAACCAAAATAAATCTGGATAAACAGAATTATTGACCAAATCTGAGCACCTAGAACGTTTCTGTGACTGCTGCCCCCTGCTGGTTCTCTGCGCTCAGTAAATCTGGCTCATTAGCTTTCTGTACATTATGGACAAATATCTTCACTTTGCACAGACTGTGAAATCTGTGTTGTTGTTATTTTTTTTATTTTTAAAAATAAATGTTGAAAAAACATAAATGCATCTTGATTTGACCAGCTTTATTTTGAAGGGCTACCTCTGCTCCAGCAGACTCTTTTGCTGCATGTGTACCCTTAATATTTAAATTACAACTTCAAATACCAAAACATTTTTGTCACAAGCTCAGTTCAGAATGTGAAAATAAAAATCTGAAAATTAAGAAAGCCAAATGCTACACGGCTTCGAGGAGCGAACAGCGTGTTGTGTTACTCCGGTTATACTTTGTTGGCAAAGTCTTGGTAATGACATCAGGAGGAGTTTTATTTTCAGTCCACAGGCTGCAAACAACTCTGGCAACATTTTGAAATCTCGTCTGAGCACACTTGAGTTTTAGTTTTAGTGCTTTAAGTGCCTCATAGCTGCGTGTGTGTGTGTGTGTGCGTGTGTTTGTGTTATGCTTCATGTATAATGCTCATGCGTCATTATTTTCCTAAGCTTTGCCAATTGCTTCAGTCTTCTTTCTGTGTCTGATTTTATATCTGTGTGTGTGTGTGTGTGTGTAGAAATCCAGTGGTCTCTCTGAAAGACAGCCAGCCAGGCTTGTGTTTAGTACATTATCTGTCCCAGTGCTGCCATGGTGCTGGTAACACGCACACACACACACACACACACACACACACACACGTCTGAACATGTATGCCTGCACCGAATCGCTGACAAACCAGCACAGGCGCATTTACCGCCACAAAACATACACACTCTTACAGACACACACAATTCCATTCACAATCAATCATGAGCTCACACAGACTCACAAAGGCACAGATGTCTCACAAACGGATGCTGAGTTCTGGATATTGACATGACGGCAGCTGATCCAAAGTGCTGTGATGAGTCTATGACTGGTTTTCTCTCTGGGCTGCAGGAAGTGTGTGTGTGTGTGTGTGTGTTTGCTTTAACACTTTAAATGAGGAATTAAGATGGTTTAGTGGTTAAATGACTGCAGCTCCTGAAAAGAAAGTATGTCTTCAGTTCACTGTGGAGAAGCGTCACAGCGTGTGGTGTTTTGTTGTTAATGATTAAAAATGAAAAAGCAAAGATGAAAAGCTTCCGAGCTGCTGAATGAGACCTCCAGTTATTCCAAATGACTCATTTTAAATGAAGAAATATGTCAAATTATACATTAAATGAAGACATGGAAAATAGCAGGGTGACTAAACGAGGTTCCTCTCGGCACGGATTATTGGATGACGATGTTGTCAGAGATGTTCTGGTTATGCTTTAAAATCAATTAATTTCCCCAAGTGGCCACATGAGAAACTGGGATTGTGGAAGGTTGCACCAACTCAGTTCTACTTAATATAAATTTGATTTCTTTATAAGCTTATTGATGTTTATTGAAGCCTCCACAACAGTCCCTGTTTTTGCCCGATTATTGAACTGAAGTTTTTTCTTCACATTTTTCAAGTACTTGCAGGTTGAACACCCTCAACCATTGGGGGGCAACCTGTCTCCAAACAATCACGGTCTGACTTGGACTGACTGCAATCACTCTCAGAAGGTTTGCAAATTATTACCACCTGATTTAGAAATGCAGCCAGCGCATTGCAATCAATCTGAGTGAGTCTGCACTGATGAACGCAACTTGTCTCTCTGCAGTTGCTGACTCCAGTTAACTGGTTGCGAACTGGTTTTATCTTGGTTAGATTTCTGCATAAAAGCACAGTTGCAGAGGGCCTGTGTAATTTTTGCTGTTGAATTCCCATCCTGCAGCAACATTAACACTTTCTAATACGGCTCATGACTAAGGCCATAAGTACACGTATTTACCAGGGATGCACCAGGTGTTACAAAAGAGGAAGAGTTGTCAACAAAAAAAAAAATGACATATTTATGTGTTCGCTCTTCTAATACACGGTAAAGCGTTTGTGACTCTAATTTAACCATATTTGTCAAAATGATCATCATTAACATTTTAAACATCATGAACAGTTTGTTTAATAAGACCGGACAGCGGTGACTGACACCATAAACTCAGGAAAGTGTTCACTAAGCTCACAGATCAGCTGAGCAGGAGGCAGATTTTTTCTCTTCTGTACAGTACTGTACATTTATTGCCTCTATGATATACACTGCCTGGCCAAAAAATGTCCCCACCTGGATTAAACTAAGCAAGCAGATAAGAGCGAATATGTTTTGGCTGGCAACAACCAAACTGAGCAGCTTCTCCTTTCTTAAACAACCCTGTTTGGAGATAAAATCCTTGGTTATGAAAAAGCTGCGACTCTGTTTCAGAAGGGTAAAATTATTATCCTGCATCAAACATGGAAAACAGCTGCAAAGATTATGGAAACTGCTAAAACTGGTCTTTGAGGAAAGATTGTGATTGGTGGTCACGTAAACACTTGATGACATCAAATCATTAAACAAACAAAAAAAATAATCAATAGTAGCACTCCATATGCACACTGCAAAGAGAACTCATGGGTCTAAACGGGTGTGCAGACTTAAGAAAACCACTTTTCCGTGAGGCCATTCAGAAAAAAGACTTCATATGAAGCATAATGATTGGACTCATTGAAAAAACAGATACAGGCATTTTCTACAAAGACAAAAACAGGATTCATCAGAACCAAACTGTGAAAGAGTGCTTCAGGGAGCATGAGACAGCGCCCATCAATTTGGCCCTTTAAGTTACTTTGTTTTATAAATTTTGCTTTCCCCTCCAATAAAGACGACCATTTCTCATGTAATTAAAATCAGAGGTCCCCAGGTACCGTCCATCTGGTACCAGGCTCCAGGTTGAAGAACGTTCCACTCCACCCCATTCGCCCATTTTTGTAGTTTGATAGCAGGGAAGCGATTAGCTAAGTAATCGTGTGGGTTAATACACCCAACAACTGAACATTTTGACTTGTCTACGTGCAACTTCGGCATAACTGAACTGAACTACAAAATCGCTGCGCGAAAAATGGAGGATTCACTAAACTGGTTAGCCGGAAGTCCATGACCTTTTTTAGCAGCTCCACAGCAAATACTGTGACGTAACAGATAAGAAAACGTAACAGTGAACAGAGAAAACTGAACAGACCCACACAGACGATAAAGATATCTATGCAGCAGAGAATACATTCAAATTTCCGGCACTCCTACACACTCAAAGTACACAACAAAATGTATTTAAGGGCTGAAAAAGTGGATTTTGCATGATACGTGTCCTTTAAGGTTCCTGTGCCTGTTCACGTCATTTCACAGGAAAAATTTGAGGAACTTATTTTTTGGGATCAAGTTTGATTTTTCTGACTTTTGCAAGCAAAAAGAAAAGAGATCTGACCAATCAGAGCGCTGCATTTCGCAACATTATAGCACAAAACAAACAACCATGTACTGAATATACAGCGATGTAGGAACAGTAAAATCATCCTGTTTTACCTCAGACTCACAGCTACACGCTGCTCCGGGTCAGTCGGCTCTCTGAAATTTTCCCTGCCTCCTCAGATGTGATCCCAACTCTGCCAACAGGAGCTCAAACTGCCCGCTGATATCATGAAATATGTGCCAAAGTGGTCGTGACGCAGCTTCAGCTGCTTGAACCCAGAATCTGTTTCTTCTCTTGTTTAGAAACATCAGGACCTCATTACATCATCGCTTGATGTCGAATAATTTTTTTCACAGTGTGTTTTATGAGGATGAATTATTAAAAAAAAAAAAAAGCAATGCGC
>VUQJ01037137.1:13095-52417 GCA_015108635.1 Andinoacara biseriatus
ACTGATGCATTGTTTCTGCTAGCCAAAATTAAGTTAGTAAAACCATATTTCTCTCTCAGACGCTGATAATCATCTGCCCCATTTCTGATAACCGAATCTTCCTTCTGGTGATGCTTTTGAACTGTCTTATCTTGCTTTAGGTAATCCTCATTTTTATGTATATTTACCTTTAAAGGAACATTGTTCTTTGCAGTGTCATCCACTTTAGTGATGACAGTATGTTTGAGTTTCTCCTTTTGCTCGCCTCTCATTTTCTCTTTTATTTTGGCTAATTCTGCTTTAGCTTTAGCTAACTCTGTCTTCACTTGTTCAACTTTATCTGGCTCAATTTTGACCTGTTGTGTAGCTGTGAGTTTAGCTGTGAGTTTAGCTGACATTTCCTGCATGCTTTCTGCTTTTGTTAGCTCTGATTTCACTCGTTCCTGCTTTGACCATTCCATTTTTCTCTCTTTAGGTTTGGCATCTTGCATTGTGCTTATTTCTGCTGTAGACCAGTCTGTATTTACTCGACCTACATGAGCTGAAGCTTTTCCTTCCTTTGCTTTTTGAAAATTCTCAATTTTAATGTGGTCCGTCTGGACCTTCTCCCCTTCAGCTGCATTTGTCCTCACCTCTTTTTCTTTGGTTTGTTGCTCCTGTACTTGCTCTGTGTTTATTTTCTCTGCTCCGGCCTGTTTTGCATTGACCTTTTCTGTTCCAGATTGTTCCGCTTCCGTCGGCTCTTTTTTAACTTGTTCAGTGGTTACCTGCACTTCCTGGATTTGTGCTGCATTGATCCTTTTTTCTGTGGCCTGTTCAGTTTTAGCTTCCTCTATTCTCGCCTGCCAAGCCTGCTCGGTTTTTGCCAGTTCGGTTTTTATGTGCTCTTCTTTTAGCTTCTCTGCTTCAGCTTGTTCTGCTTTGACCTGCTTACCCTGCTCCTTTTTAATGTGCTCTGCTCCTGCTTTCTCTGTAATATTTCTTGGCTCATCTCTTGCCTCATGTAGTCTGGTTTGCTCAGCCTTTGTCTGCTCCTCTCTGGCCAGCTCTGGTTGTTTTTCTCCAAACTGTCTTGTTTGTTCTCCTTTTATCTTCTCCCCTTTAATATGTTCTGCTTGGGCTTGGGCCTGCTCTGCTGCGACTTTTTCCAAATCATTCTGCCCTGCTAAAATTAACCTAGACGATTCTGCTTTAGGCTGCTCCACTTGAGCCCACTGCTGAACTTTTGCCACCTCTGCTTGGGTGTGGTGTGATTTTATATGTTCTGCTATGACCGGTTCAGGCTTGACCTCAGCAAACTGTCTATTCTTCATTTGCTTGGACATTTGTGGGGCAGATGTATTGTCAGGGTTAAATGAATTTTTGTTTATGTTATGTTCAGACTGTGGTTTTGCCTCTATTGGCTGGAGACTATGGACTTCTTGTCCCTTTGAAATTTGCATATATTGTTTTCTTGTTTTATCCATGTCTATATGTTTTTCTTTAATAGAAGAAACAGTCTGATGGCTTATGTATTCATTATCATTATGTTTGTTATAGTTCTGTTTGAAATAAGTATCTTTCATTTCAGTTTTCTCATTATCATTATTACTAAAAAGTTGGTTTGAAATGTTAGTAGTGACCAAACCAGGCTTTTTATCAGAAGTGCAAACAGCAAAACTCTCCCACATCTCTGCCTTCTCAAGTTCTTGATCTATATTTTGCTGATTTTCTTGTCCTGTCTTTTCCATTAAAGCTGCTGTTTCTTGTTTCCATGGAGAGAGAGTTGCTTTCACGCCGAGCTTTTCTGTGTCTTGGCTGTTTATCTGTCTCCTCTTATCCTGTAAGGACACATTATTGTAATCATGTTTGTTGTGCTTGAGCTGCTCACATTTCTCCACCTTTGTGAATAGCCTTCCCACTGTTTCATTAAAAGGTTGTTCAGTGTTTGGCTTGCTTATTAAATATCCTCCACTTTGATTGTTGTCAGCATTTAGCCTTGGTGTTTCTGTTGCTGAGTAAGGTGGGTTATGTGTGTATAAATCCCTTCCTAAAGTTTCTGCATCGGCCATCGTGTCTTGCTTATAGGGAGCAAATAATGCTAAATCTTCATGTAGATTCTGTCCATTAGCCAGCTTATTGCCGATGTAGTTTTCAGGTAAAAAGCCAGTAAACCCAGAGTGATGAACCATCTGACCTTGCATCTGATCTGTCTGGTAATCACTTAAAGAGTATGCTGTATATTGGCCTGTAGTCGTCATTACAGGTTGAGAATTTGACACTGTAAGTGACAGTTCTGGACTGCGATACTGGTTTATAGCAGCACTTTTTGTGCTGGATTCCTCTAGTTGGGAAAATTGAGTTTCTGAATCTGGAAAATAAGGGATATCGATTGCAGTCTCTCTAGGCTCCTGTTTGTTTTTCTCTGTTGTCTCCATTGCTTTAAATTTGGTAGGACTGTAGGTGCTTTTTACTCGTTTTCTGTTGTCTTTGAGATTGAAGAGCAGGCTCGTGGCTCGGGATTTGTAGTTGGACATCCTGATGTCAGGAGTTGCACCCCTGCTTTCTGCTCGTACTGGAGGATGCTCCACAGGTTGAGGAGAAACTGCATAATGTTGGAAATCAGAAGAAACTGCCTCTGGGGGTGCATGGACCAGAGGTGTCAACATCTGGCTGATGTTAAATGGAGTGGTGCTTGTGTTACTGCTAACAGTATTAGGCACCACTGTTACTGTATTGTTACCAAGACTCACATTTTCATTGCTGCAAAGTACTGCTTGCTGGTTTTCTATCACTCCTGTTGTGATATTTTGCTCTGTCATCATTTTGATTTTCTGCTGGAGAGCTTTGACAGAGCTGATTGTGTCTCTGACACGTCGAGACATCTCAGTGGTGGGCGACGCAGTCGATGGGCGATGGGATGGAAGCCTATTAGTTCCAAGACTCTGGGTCCTTTTCCTATGCGGGAAATGACCTGCCAACTCTGACTCGCAGCGTTTCTCCACAGCTGAAGCGTTCTGTAGCATTGTGGATGTTGAGGTGGAACGTGGAAGAGCTGGTGAAATCATGGGTGCCAAATTACTCCTTGGCTGTCTGATACCTGTGTAATAACCCTGTGGTTGACCCATCTGTGAAGGCTCCTTGTACATGGGTGTCTCATACCATTTAGGGAACTCTGAATGGTGCATAAAGCCTGAGACTTGTCCTTGCTGGAAGGGAAACCTGTTATGGTCCCTCCACACCTTGAAGGGACTAAACTCACTGTGTATAAAGACATTAGAGTTGCGGCTGACCTGTGTGAACATGCTCTGTGAGGATCTCATGAATGAAGATGCAGAACTGTGAGACACCGCTGCAATATCAGATCCAGAGGAGTAGAGGTTGGTGTCTTGGTATGAGAATGGCCCAGAAGAGTGGAAATGACCACTGTGAAAATTTTGCTGGTATGACGTAGAGAATTCAGAAAGTTCCCTTTGGATACTCATTAGAGCTGATTTGTCCCAGCTTGTCTCATCACTCCACTCTCTGAGTTTGTCATCCGTTCCTATTCCATCCCTGTGTCCCTCAGAGTTAAAAGCTCTGATGAGAGAGGAAACTCTGGAGCGGCTTCTGCGTTGCTGTGAACTCAACTCTGTGGCTCCATTGCTGAGAAAATTAAGCTCCTCCCTCAAAGACTTTTCCTGTTGAGAGGTTTCCACAACAGAGTGCTGGAATGTGGCAGAAATCCTCCCCTGTGCCCTTTCTCCATAAACCTCCCATCTTGGATCTCTGTGGATCTCACCTCCATACCTTCTTCCGTGGATCCAGTCTTGTCCATACTGCTGCACCTTGAGGCTGAAGTTCTCATGTGCAGCTCTCTTAAGTTCCTCCCTCTCACTGTACTCTCTGTCTCTGCCCTGTTGACTCTGGCTAAAGGCCAGCTGTCTGTCTTTCTGGGTGCAGGGTGAAGACAAACTTAAGTCTGAGTCATTATAAACAGCCTCATCTCCGATACAGAGACTCCTGAATGCTCTGTCTGTCAGACTGCTGACCTCACGGTCATTCTCATCCAAGAAGGACCCACCACTGGAGGTGTCACTGTAGCCCCCATCGCTGTGCCTTCGATGCCCGCCACTCTTTCGGCCAGAGCGGCGCTTCTCAACGGAGGTCATGATGCAGAATTGCAAACAAAAATGTCTGCCTTCAGTTGTTCAAACATTCATGCAAACGTAGACCTCAAAATTACACACTCTGCCTGCTGCTGGAGCTGCTGCACCCAGAATTTTGGGTCCAGGGTCAGGATTTTGTAAAGCAGGAGCTCCTAAGGCATCATGGCATTTAGCTGGCCTCTGTCCAAAACAATCCCAGACTTTGTTGGTTTCCTAAAAAAGAAAATAAATGAGAATCAGTCCAGGGTGAACCATATAACCCTTCACTTTATAAGACACAGTTTTATTACAGCAATAATCGCATTTTGCTCCGTGTTTTGCAACCTTGATCCAAAACCTAAAATACATTCAATATTCTCTCCTATGAGATCATTTTAAAAAACAAACTAACTCATTTGTTGTGGTGCATAATATATGATAGCTGGCCTTGATAGGGCCCGTATTTCTTTTGCATTAAGCCACTATGTACTGTATGTGGTTCTGAAAACGGCTCTGCAAATCCTTTCACTCAATCACTGTGACCTTCAGAGACATGTTGTGAATAAAACTACACTGTTGCTAGGCACAGCGAAGACAGCCTCACGTGAGTTATTTAGGGTAATCAAGATGCATCTGTACAAATTTAGATGGGCACACACGCACCTCATATTAACTTCAGAGTAAAAGATAGAACTTGAGTAATTGGAGCTTGAAATGAACACATTTTTAAGTTGCTAATGCTGCTGAGCTTCAATCAGCCCGTTTCCTGTTTAGTTAAAGAGTAAAAACATCTGATGAGGACTTTTTAGAAGCCCTTTTTTTTTCAACAAATTACAAAGTCTATAGCCAATGAGGTACATAATCTGTTATCTAAAATGATTTCCCCCCCCCAAACATGCTGTATTTTATTTAGACTCCCTAAAATTAAATACAAAAAATTTCTTATAAATAAAGCCACAAAACTTAAATCTAAATCCAAGGCCACAAGTTTTCAGTAGGACCCTCAGTTGGCGCAGAAGCTTTTCTTTGCAATAATATGTGCAATAATATAATGTGTTTCTTCTAAACTGGAGAATATAGGTGGCTTTTCACATTCTTCTTTTGTCATACTGTAAATGGGTAATATCATGGGTATCCATCCATCCATCCATTTTCTTCCGCTTATCCGGAGCCTAAGCAGAGAAGCCCAGACTTCCCTCTCTCCAGCCACCTCCACCAGCTCATCGGGAGTTTTGGTTATTTTGGTTAAATACTGTACAGCTGCCAGGCAGCCGTCACCTTGCGTAGAATATCCAGTGGTTCATTGATATCTTTTGACCTGGAGGCGCTCCATCTGATACACAACTATTGAACAGTTACTCATCACACTGCTGTACTGACTGACTGCCAGCATCAAACAAGAGTGGTACAGAAATGAAAGGCAGTTCAACAATATAATGCAACACTTTTCACCTTAAGCAGAGAAAAACAGCAGCTTGAGCAAAGCCGTATCTTCACATTCGGATTGTCCCTGTACACTCACTGTAAGCATCTTCTTTCAGTGCATTAAAAGAACACAAAGCAATAACAATCTGGCATTTAAGTTTCATGCCACACTGTCTTCACTCAAACAAACCTTTGTCACATAAAGACAGACTTTAGACATCATAAAGAAGCATTAAAAACATGCACAGTTTTGATAGCTGTCCCTCACTTGCAACGGTAATCTCTTATCAAACTGTCAGCGTGATTTCTGTTCATTCTTGCATGTGACAGGTTTATTTTTGCCCAGTGACGGGTCTCCAACTAAAACCTGACACCAAAGATGACTCGTTTTCAGAAGGGACTCTGGGCCAAAGGAAGACTGAACAGGAATGCGTCTATCTTCTCAAAGGAGAGCAGTAAATGTTTACTGATGTCAGTAACTTCCAGTGGAGCAAAACTAAATTCTTTAAGTGCAGCTAAACACTGCACAGTACCTTCAGTAAGGGAGATCCTTTTTTTTCTCTTTTCTTTAAAGATATCTTTTTTTCTATGAGAAAATCATTGAAATTGCATGCTTGAAAGCAAGATTATTCATATCTATTTTGTAACCTTTTCTGATCTTTTTCATGTATTTATGTCTCTCTTTCTAATATGAAAAAGAATGTACACTGAGCCTCTTGACTTACCTTTGAGTTTTATATTCCATAATTTGTGCCTTGTTGCAAACTCCTCAAAAGTGCTTCATCTTCCAAAAAAGGCCTTGATGCTGATCCGATCCTGCCCTGTCCCCCTCACACAACTCGTCTCTCACAGCTCAACCTCTTTCTATTAACAGGAGTCCAAATCAAATAAGCCTCTATGTAGTCCACTGTCAGGTCTTCGAGCGTCAAGCAGCAGACAGGACTCGGGGCTGGAGACTAGACAGAAATAGAGGAGTTATCCCAGGGAGAGTGTCCACCATGGGGGACCAGAATGAGGGCTTGAGCTAGCATGCGGGTCTGTGAGATCCTTTGGTGTCGAGTGTCAGATGCATGAAACAAACAGCCTCTCGACTATTTATAAATCTGGACAGCTACTGTTGGCCATTAGCAGCCAGAACTAACTGTCAGTAAACTGGAAACTTATTGCAACTTTATGATGAGGTTGTGAGATCTAAAGCAGTAGAAACACCTAATTTCCTGAGGATGTGCTATTATGGTGGGTGTTTGGGAGTGTGAGAGGGGTAAGGCTGCATGGAGGGGTTGTAGTTTGGGTGCCCTTCTGGAAGACAGGAATAACTTAATTGCGTTACACTTGAGTGCCACCTTCTTTGTTTAGCAGAACTGGCAAGCACTATATTGAGCGTCAACAAGTGGCTCCTGGCCACTTCACTTGAATGAAGCTTCATACTAGAAAGCAAAATGATTGTTAGTTTTTTCATCCATTTCCTTTAAAAGAGATTTTTTTTAATTATTATTTGATGCATCATACCTGAATTTTCACTTTATTACAGTACTCAAGCCATGGAGGGTCTAATCTCCCTACTATAGCCTCACTCAACCCCTGCAGAAAAGGCCATAAGGCAAAGGAAGGGGAGGAACTGTACCTCCCCCTTTCACCCCATATCTCCCTCCCCCCTACAGTCCACTGCTATAATGGGAGATTGCTGCAGCAGATAGTTTCCTGGGATTCTTGGCGGGTGCAGGGCTGGCCTGATAGGATGATGGACACACACACATGGGCCTTAATGGAGATGCACTCCTCCACTCATGCCTCCCCCCCCACACACATACACACAGATGGTTTTGCATACAGCTCACTAAACTTTAGAGAAGGCTGATGTAATCCCTTTTTAACTAATCTCTTTCCGCCCCTCTAAACACCCACACACCCTTCTCATCCATTTTCCTCTCCACGCAGGAATCGTGTCAGTCTGACATTCAGCTGTATATTCCATTCATATCAATAATCAGCTCAACAGATCCAAGTTGCTGCCATAAAAATCTAGTTTTGCTGCTTACTTTGGAGATTTTGACTCATCTTTAAAATTGTTTTAATTGACTAAATGTCATTTGCAACATCCCTCAACAAAAAGAATCTGCATGTGTTAAACCAAGTGGCTCAATTTTCCCACTGAGGTTAGAAATGAAGCCAGTCATGTCATTTTCCTGCTCACTAAGTCCCTCTAGTGGGCAAATTTATATTACAAAGCACCCAGTTCTGATAGTTCTTTCCAGAAATGTAGACTTTTGATACAAACCTTTCACGTTTCTGTACAATGCAAGTCTCCAGCTTTGCTTCAAAATAGTTTTATTGACAAGCTGCAAGGACTGTGGCATTGATCACAAACGCTGAGGATGCCTTTCCTTCTGCTGAGTAAGGGGGAGCAGAGCTGTGGTTATGTGGCAAACAGCAGACAGGCACATTACTTGCTGCATTAAGATATGCTTTGTTTGTATAATCTCCATCCAGAAAAGGGCCTAATTGATTCTAATTGATTGGGTTATTGGTCAGCTCTGTTGCAGGAATTAAAAGCAGAGATGATACTTTAGCAGGTTGTTTTGGCCCTTCACTGGACCAGGCCTCAATTCACTTTATGTTGGACTTTGAAAGCTCGAGCTGTAAATAGTAAAAAATTCAGTGTTGCAGCTAATGTCAAGCAAAAAAAAAAAAGTGTATGTATGGATGACTCTTTCTTGAGTGCACGGTATCTTTCTGTCTTATATTGTCTGCGTGTCTGTGGATGGGTGCATGTGTGCAGCGTCTCCCTGTTTCAGGACAATTTTCCCCCCCACGTCCCTGCAAAAAATATTTCATTACTGCAACAAAAGAAGCCCATTAACTGCACTGTAAGAACAGAGTTCAACTGCTGTCCCCCGTATTCACCATGTTTGTCTGCTTTTCTGGCCACTCTCCAGCTAATTTGATATAACAATGCTCCACAAAACCGCCTCAGGACTTTTTTTAGGTGACAGAAAATTATCAATGATGCCACATGCACAGCTGAATGTCAACACCAACTTGACTTGTTTATGAAATATTAAAGCAGTGAATTATGGGCACCATGCAGAACTTAATGATGATCGGAGTCATTATAACTTCAGCATCCTTTGTTTTGGCTAATGATTAAATTCCACAACTGCTGTATTCAATTTTGGAGAGACTGAATGTGTTTTTCTGCGTCTTTTGTATGAGTTGGCCGGATTACGTCGCCCATACTGGTACATTTTGGAGAAGGAGCTGGTTTGTATAAGGATATTGTGTTATCATTAGCTGCCATGTCACTGGGCGCAACATTTTTGCTCTGGAGCTCTCTCATGCACTTAAAGATAAAGCATTATGTGAAGGCACGATGTTTTTGGTAATAAT
This sequence comes from Andinoacara biseriatus, assembly GCA_015108635.1. Lineage (NCBI taxonomy): Eukaryota > Metazoa > Chordata > Actinopteri > Cichliformes > Cichlidae > Andinoacara > Andinoacara biseriatus. Next base: position 21,993 of record VUQJ01037137.1, read on the forward strand.
GTTTGGGCCATTTTTAGATCCAGGACAATATCTGCTATATGATGCATTTTTTTTTACCTGCACTGATTTGTGATATCAAATATGTTTTGTTTTTTTAAAAAAGGCCCGTAGTTTTAAACTTTTGGCAAAATTTGGGGATTTTGTCTCAAAATTGAATATGACTGGTGTGTGGGTTTATAGAAATGAGGCCCCTCATGTATGAAAGATCCTATCAAAAAGTCTTAAAGTCAGTCAGTAAAAGCATCACTTTATTGGTATACTTTTCAGATATTTACAACATGCACACATAATGGTGTAAAAAAAAGAAAAAAAAAAGAAAAAGCTCTGTGTACAACCTGACATTATCTCCCTCTTCTGTGTCACCAGGGTGTCGCCTCATCAATTATTGAACCAGTACTTCATGGTAATACATAATTTCTTATCAATTATTCATGATAATGTGTGTGTAGTTTACTTAATTGTGTTATTGACTATCAAAAGTAATTTCCTGAAAATCCTCAAGGACGCAAATTGAATCAGCCCAACTACTGGTTGTGCGCTCTGCGGTTAAGTATTCTCAGTCCGATCAGTCGATCCTACAGTCAAGAGTCATTCTAGTGAGGAGAGATATTTAAGAATAATGAATCAACAGATATATTGCGTGTGATAAACTATGGTGTGAAGAGCCCTGAGGTGATGATAGATGATGTTTTTTAAAATGTAAATGCAACATTAACAAATAGCATATATCATTTTTAATGGGGTTTATTTTTTTTAAAAAAAGGCTCACAGAGAGGAAGAGAGCGCGTAATCGTTCCTAAAAGTAAATAAATAATAAGAGTCGCGAATACTCTCCTCTCGCGGCTTTAAGGGAAGATGATAAATAATGTATCAGAACAGATGGCTGGAGCGAGAGGCAACAGGAGAGGTACATGAGCGAGTACATCTTTAATTGTTATAAAGAACATGTCACAACAGGAGTGGTGTGTTCCCTGTCTGCTGCCACTACAGATGTGCTAACCGAGTGGAAGGGACAACTGCCGCTCTCTCACTGAGTCTGCTTCAGTCTGCCTAGGGTTCACACGTGAGCGTACGGTAGTCTGGCACATGTACACATTTACAGTTAGAATGGCTGATTATTATTAAAGTGCACTTTCACTTTAAACTCAAAAGAACGAGAGGCGATTGTTTGACCTGAAACCATAAACATTATATTGCCCAAAATCCTGCAAAAATCCTCGCTGTCCTGCCATCACTTGTACACTTACAGTTTACATGCATTAATGTTTACAATGTAACCACCAGTCCTCCTAATGAAAATGAGAGGAACAACATCGGGATTATTTAAATTCACATTATCAAATATGTCTTTGCTGCACACATATTGTATCTATGTTAGTCCATCAAAAGAGTCCAAGAGTGCATGAAGACAGATAATAGATCCAAAACCACAGTTGTGCTTTTATGAGGGGAACGAGGCCCCAGTTACTGAGCATTTCTCACAATCGTAACTTACTGTCATGTAAATATTTAAATGTTTGCATCCATACAGTGCGATATCAGAAAAGTTTGTCCCAGGCTGTTTCTGGAGTCAGTCATTTGTGCTTAGTTTCTCATATGACCAGAGTAGTTCGAGCAGGCACAGTCTCACAGATTTTAGAGTGTCAGTACATCCAAGTTTGTGTCCAGCACCTCACTTTTTCTCCAGTGGTTCCTTGGGGCAGTGAGGGTGCTTGTCAGGACTGCTTCCCAGGACTAGGACCTTAGAGGCCAAGGTGGGACTGGAGCTATCGCCACCTCTTCCGACGGCGCCGGACACCTCAATGGGAGGACCCACCGAGGGTCTTACCACCCCGGCAGGGCTCACGCCGACACCAGACAGGACTCCAACGCTGGCACTGGGACCGGTCGCTGCGCCAAGCAGGTTGGCAGACTGCAGTACAGCCTCGGAGTGCTCACGGGCCTTCATGCGCAGGGCGGCCACGCTGGCTGTGCGGTTGCCCTGACAACCATAGGGTGGCAGGAAGGACAAGCCCATGGGGTCCGAAACGCAGCAGGAGCATAAGCCATTACCTGAAAAATGAGAATTAGTGGGATTTGTGATAAGATTACAAAAAAATCTCCATCTTTATTACCATCTCTATTTGCCAGTTATTAAGAATGAGATTTACCTTTCAGAGTCGCGACCTGTGAGAGAGCCTGGGCGTAGGTGGCAGAGTTAAGGAGGGTGCCTGGTAGGCAAGATGGAAAGAACGGACCACCAGGACCCACTGTCCTGTTGATACTGAAGAGAGAAGATATACTTAACGTCAATATCTAGGAATAACTTTAAACTGACAGTTTATTCTATTAATACATATCTACAAATATCTACAGCTATTTCCTAAATACACAAATGAATTAGAAATGTTTGTTAATGATATGGAGCTTTCCACAGATGTCATTGATGGCTATCAAAGTTTTGAAAAAAAATCTGAATTACTTCTTATTTATTTCTAGACTCGACCAGCAAACTGGTCAACAGTCCTCCCCAAATTTCCCCTTTAATAGGACACTGTTTCACTACAATAATTGTGACAACAGTCATCTGTCCATCTCTTCTCACCTTGGCTGCATCTCCAGTGGTTCTTTCTGTTTTCTGCCCTGGTCGACTGGAGACTGAGAGTTGATGCTGCGAGATGGAGGAGTACCTTCACTCATCTGCTCTTTCCCTCCTTCAGGGTCTGAGCTCCCTCGTTCTGTCTTCCTCCACTTTGCTCTGCGGTTCTGAAACCAAACCTGCATTAAAAAAAAAATGAAGACAAAAAACACATACAAAAGTTGAATTAAATCATAAATTAAAACTGGAATTCTGGAATCAACCTAATGACACACTGACAGATTTATTAATTCCAGTTCAATTCCTTGGATTTAGGTTTATAATTTATCTTGCATATTTGTGAGAGCGATGGAAAGTGCAGTAAACATTTTTTTTCTTATTAACACAAAAGTTAAAAGAAATGTTCTTTCTTTCCTTTGTTCTGTGACCCCTCTTATCAAAAGGCAAGTGAATCTGTCACAGCAGTGCTCTGATTTCCCACAGTCCCTGACTTATCCCCAGAACCTTCACCATCCATACAGCTGAGAGCACATATAGCCAAGTTCTGGTGTCTTAATCGAATGAAGGTCAGTGCCTATAACAACATTTAATTGAGCAATTTTTCATTATCATATTTTAATGACTTCCCACTGACAGTTGTGCTGCCCAAGAGAGAGGCGGCAATGATGAAGTCGTTTATTTCCCTATTTAGTGATTGTTTGACAACATCAGATTCGATTAGGACTTGGTTCTAGCAGGCATTAATCATGATGTGTGAATGGAGGTTAGAGTCGGTGTGCATGTGCTCTGCATCCCTCCTATTGTACCCGGGGTATAAATGATGTCAACAGCCAAACAAAACACATGCATTCATTCGGCATAAAGAAAAGACAACATTTTGGTGGCAGGACAACAATACAGCCGATGGACTTATCTCACCCCTGCACCTTCCAGCTAGAAGTCGCGCCCCCCCACACACACCCATCTCTGAATGGGCTATAATTGCTCCATTAATCTCAATTTGCCGCGTGCTCTTAATGCGGGGGAGGCCCATTGACACTTTACAAAAAGGGGGGGCAACAACACTACAACAGAAAGGAAATTTATTTTCTAATAATAATGTAAGTTTAATATCCCTGCATACTGCGGTGGATTCATGTTCAGATTTAATAATAGGAATGTGGTAATCGGATTAGGAGGGGAATAATTTGTTTACAATCCCTAATTTACAGCGCTGGATTCCATTATCAACCCAGCCATTGGGTTTAAGCGATAGTAAGATGACCCTGGGGAACAAAAGGCAAACTATTATATTTCCCACAATTAGATCTGCGCGCACAACAAAACCCAAAAGCAAATCTGGAATGCAGGAAATTACATACAGGACACATAACTTAATTACAGCTGGCCAAGTTTATAACCGCGCATATGTGCAGGGCAGGAGCGGAATATAAATTGCCACATTTAAGGTGCATGCTTGTGTATTTGTGCTTTTATATGTGTGTGTGTGTGTGTGTGTGTGTGTGTGTGTGTGTGTGTGTGTGTGTGTGTGTGTGTGTGTGTGTGATAGATTTAGCGAGAGAGAGAAAAAGAGTTTTGGAGGCTACGGACTTTTGCCCTCTTTTCAAACACATGGTTTTTCTGGCTGCGTTACGAGAGCGAGATCTGCACGGATGATGTATTCCTACCTCAGAGACGCGGACAAATTAGTGAAGAACATTATCGCTGGTTAATTATGAATGACCGATTAATCAAGCTAATCTAATATTCACCATTATGTTGATGTTATTAAAGTGCATAGCCAGAATGACAGAGTGCCTTAATTTACCCTCTCTTGCATGGTCAAACGTGCCCAGGACACATCACACCGCTGCAGCCTACCTGCACCCTGGCCTCGGTCAGGTTGATTTTCATCGCCAGCTCCTCCCGCGTGAACACGTCCGGGTAGTGGGTCTGGGCGAAAACAGCCTCCAAAGCCTCCAGCTGCATTGGCACAAAACAGCGGGCATAGTTTTAATTAAGGAGATGATTTGCTAATAGTTGATTTGAGTGTAAGCAGTCTTTCTTTCTTTCTTTCTTTCTTTCTTTCTTTCTTTAGATGTTTGGAATACGAATTGATAATTTAAAAATGTAAATCTTAAATATTACACTATAATTGTGAAATGGCAAATAATAATCCACAGATTCCTCGTCCTGTATTTTCATTTGACGTTATGGCGTTGTTTTCTTTATGGTTTGGTGATAAATTATTGATAAAGGCCTTATTTATTTATTTATGTTTGTCTGCGGTAGTTATGAGGAAAGTCTCTCTGCCAAAGTCCTTCATTTCGAAAACTTGCCCAATTTTGCCCTTATTTCGCACTTCTGATTACAAGGCGCCCAGTGCCTGCTTTGCTTTGAGAGAAGTTTAAGTTAGGCCCATTTCTTTCGCTCCAATATATATATTTATTTGTCCTGGAAAATAATTACCTGTTGCAAAGTAAATGTTGTTCTGTTTCTGCGCTGTTTCCTTCGGAGAAATCCATCATCAAAATCAGTCGGAGCGTGGTTGCCAAATCCGCCTGAATTCACTGGAACAAAAGAAAAGAAAAAAAAAGATTGGAAATAGTTCAATTATTTACAAAAAGGTGGGTATAATATAGGGTGAATAACGCCATGTTGTATTTCAGTCAGTTCAGTAAATGATAAAAGAAAGCCTAGATTTCGTGTGCTAAAAATGTTGAAAAAAATACAAGTACTGGACAAAACAGACGCATTTTGTGCTTCCATTAATTGCATGAAACATTGATGTTAGGTGTCTAAGGGGAACCATGACGGACTAAAAGCCATGACACCCAACATCTGTGCCCGGGACAAAACGCCCCTTCTGCCTCGGGGCCAAACCACCAGCTCTTCTCACCCAAAGAGAGCAGAGGGAAAATCAGCCTTAACCCTTTACATTCATCTTTGAATTTGTGGGGGAAAATATAGCCGCTGCTTTGAAGTTATTTGAATATTACCGGAGATACATAAAGCAACCAGCACTTCCAAGTTAAAAATGTTAAAGATAAATAACTTAAACTTTTTTTAGTTATTTAGTTTTTAGTTATCACAACATTAAAAAATTACTTGTGTTGGTTTAATTAACAATTTATGACAACTAAATATGTTAAATTATTGTATTATTTATTTGTGAAAGTAAAGCTCTATTCGGGCCTATTCTCAGGTCTCCAAAAGCACACACACTTTACGCGCAGAAAGCAGCCTGCGCTGACTAAACATAGGGAAACTTTACCGAGAACAACTATGAGAGTAACGTTAGAAATCATTTGTAGCTGGAAAATAGTGAGACAGAAAACTTACGCGTGTTGGAGCGACAGCATTCTCCGTCCAGCTGAGGCGGACAGTGAAAGTAGAACATCTTTGCGCGTTTAAGAGCTCCGAAACGGAACCTGGAACAAAGACAAAAGTTTCAGTTTAAACCCTCAGATCTGGAGAGATGCTGATCTGTGATGAGAACAAAAATAACACTTTAAATCGTTTACAGAAGGCGTAGAACCGCGCGGGACTTAGGAAGACTCAAAGTGATATGAGAGAGCATCCTACCTGCGGTGAGGATGCTGATGTGAGTGAGTTAGCGCTCCGGAGAGAAGTGGCTGCTGCACTTCCACTGACTCTCTGACTCTCTGTCTGGGAGTGTCCAGATCTCTCCCCCCACCCCTCCACCACCACTACTGTCTCTCTCTCTTCTGCACATATACACACACACTACTTACTTCTCCCTATCTCTCTCTCTCTGTCCGTCTCTCTATTTCTCTCTGGGAGTGTCCAGATGTCTCTATAACTGTATAACTGTCTACGGAGTGTTAAGGCTTTCAGCTAGTGTCGCAGAATCTCACGCCTAATTGGTCCTAATCGGATTATCACGGCTTTGTCTTTCTCACCCCCAACCCCTGGTGTGTGTGTGTGTGTGTTCGTGTGTGTGTGTGTGTGTGTGTGCGCGCGCGCGTGTGTAAGAGAAAGACAGAAAGAGGAAGAGAACAGACATGCCCAGGGTGGCAAACGGCAGCTCTGCTCTTGTGCCAAAAAAATTCATCACAAGTGATTGTTATTCCAGAGTCAAGCATATTCCCTAACCATAAACATGCACACATACCCACTGCACTTTTTATTTGGTTCTTTCATATATTAAAAAAAGGAGGATGACTGCTTTTGGGTTTTAGATTGACTGTCGGGTGGTTTAATTGCTCGTCAGGGTGTGTTAGGGGGTCCACTTTACAAGGGGTTGCGCATGTAGAACACTCACAAGGCCAAATTTTTGATTTTGTTCACAGCAAGGGGTCCAGCGATTTATTTCGCTTCCTCAGATAAATGATCTGCTGCGGGACCCTTTCAATTAGTTTTAAAGCGCATCTGGGACGGCAGAGCGCAGACGCCATGCGTCTCTGAGGTGGAGGCAAAATGAGGCTTCGAGAAGCAGCTGAAATTTAGAAGAGGAGTGCGGGATTGGACTAAACCACATAAAGTGCAGAAAATCCCTTCTAATGGTGCGTAATTGGTTCTGTAATATCATTACAGGCGGATAATGGCCAGTTACAGGGCCCCGCGCTATTAAGGGTTTCCCTGGCGTGCAGCGTTTATGTTATTAAAGGGGGAATATAATGATATTTTAGTTATTAAATGCGCGTAATTAATTTATGCACCACTGAAAATAAAGTTGTTATTATGACCTCGGTGAGGTGCGTGGAGAAAATTGAAATCAAATAACGGCTGATAACTTTATCCCAATATTTGGTCTAGACAACTCTTGACAAGAGTGCAGGCCCAAAGTGTGTGTGTGTGTGTGTGTGTGTGTGCGCGCGCGCTTCCTGTCAGCGCCTTTCCTCTCCATCCTCTGATGATTGCTTAAAAGACTAAATGAAATTACTCATCTCATTTCCGCAGGTAGAGACAATTTCACAAATAAACTTTAACTAGTTCGGGTTTTGCAGATTTTGCATACCATGTTTAGACCTGCGTAATTTATAGTAATCGACTATTTCAGGACCCGGTCAGCACCACGGTTAAATAAAACGGAGGTCAGCTTTTCATTAAATTTTGATTTATCGCGTTATTTTAAAATCACCACATTTATCAGCATTCTTTGTCCAAAACTGTCCCACAGCTCCTTTATAATTTGCATTGATTTCCTTATCTGTGAAATACAAATATTAATATTTTTTAAACTAAGTCTTCATTTTCTTCTGTATTTTTAAAATAACACAACCAGAGAAGCAGCCAGCAGATTTATTACATACAGTACATGCCAGCCAGTGCATTGCATTTATTTATTTATTTTTTATAAAACAGCTGCTCATCCATGAATAATAAAGAGGTAATCTGAATTTGTTGATCCAATCCCCAAAATCCTCTACAGTGTAGAAGAAAATTATAAAATCTACCAAAACCTTTAGTGAGGTCTTATGTACAAAATGGCACCCTAGTCCATTATTACATTTGATATAATGTGACACCACATACGTCTTCAAAGTATAAATTTTGAAAACAAACACATATCTAAAAATGGCATTACACCGTTTCAAAATAACTGAATTCAAGTATCACCAGGTACAAGTGACAATAAACAGAAATAGAAAAAGCACCAAAATTCAGTCACAGAAATTACCTTCAAGACTTGCTTAACTGATATTCATGACTTCATTAGCTAACCCAACAACTCCACAGTACTGCAAAATGTCTTTCCTATCATATATTCCTCCATTAATATCTAAACTGAACACAAGATAACAAAAAGGAACAAAATGAAAGTTGACAACAACTGTAAGTTTGATCTGGACAGACTTGAAGCTAACAAGTATTTAAAGGTTTTCCACTCAACGAAAGCATTCTTTGAGTCTCCAGATGCCCTCCTGACCAGAGGTCCTATGAAAGTCACAGATACTTCTGAGTAGCTCTCTGAAGACAGGTGCCTGTCTCTGGGTCAGTCTTGGTTTGAAATACTCGAGCACTTCCTGGGTGGTGGCCTGTCCGTCCACATTGGCCTGGAACGCTACAAAGTTGCGCAGATCCACCAACAGCTCATCATGCTCAGTGGCCGTAGCAGCAGGAACACTCGATGGAACTGCTGAGCCGCCGCCACCCTCCTCCTCCTCTTCTGTTTCTCCTCCCCTGGAGGGCATGCTGAGGTGATTACGGGCCCTCATCCGGGCCAGCAGAGAGGAAGATGACAGCAGGGCAGAATTTGAGTCACTTTCTGCACCCTCCCCACTGAAATGAGCTCCTGAACCTGGTTTCTTTGACACAGACTTCTTTACGATAGCAGCATCCTAAACAAAAGAAATCAATGAATGCACCCAAAATGGCATCACAAATGAAAAACAGTAGAATATATTTTAATGAGAACCTGGCTGTTACCTTGCATTTGACTGAAGTGGGGGCAGCCTGAACAGAAGACGCAGCTAAGAGAGAATTCTTCTTTTGTCCAAAGCGTTTCCTGAGAGAGAATACAAGAGAACAACTTAGATATGTTTGTTTTAAATGACAATAGTAAAGCTCTAATGAAACCCTGTGTCAGTGTGCGATTACATACTTAGCGGGGGGAGGAGAAGTTATGTTGAAGGACTGTCTGCATTGCTGCCGGGAAATTTTAAGAGCTTTAAGGGCATCTTTAGCCACCCTGTTGGCTTCTGCTTCTACAAGAACATAGTCAGGATTGGAGGATTCCATGATGGTGTCATGCTGCATTACACTGTGGATACCTGAGAAACACCATGAAAGAAAAGTGATAAAATAGAAAAAGCTTACTGTTTTGCAGGTCTTATATACATAAAAAAAAGTCTGATATTGCAGATGGTGCTGGTGCACAAAAAAAATTTACCAGATTTCTTGAAGAGCTTTGCCAAGACATAATCGTCTGATTTTTTCTGGTCCTCTGCTGCATTGTCTTCACTCTCCACTTTCTTATACGTGCTTTTCTTTACCAAATGAGAGATGCGGTGGCCTTCAAATCGAGCATCCCGGAAGCGTCTGCGTTTCTTATGTTTGCGTTTGTCCGAGTCAGCTGAGTCACAGTGCTTCCTCTTTTCCCTGTGTTTCTGAGGGCTGGTCAGGGCAGAGTTTTTGTCTTTGTGCTGGTGAAAACTGGGTGAGTTTGAGGTATTCGTTGCTGGCTTGGCTGCATCCCAATCTCCGTTATTTTGTCCCGCAGGTACTACATCTACACCATCTTGGTTGGTGCTTTGGCTGTCTATTGGGACAATTTTTTTACCCTGAGAGTTTTTACTGCATGGAGAGGTGTGTCCACCCCTTAATGCAGGAGTGTGCGTGCTGTCTGTACCTGTACTGCTGAAGTTTACTGAGGAGTGTTTGCTGCTGTGTGTGTGTGATGGCTGTGGCCTTTCAGGTTTTTTGGGTGCTTTGACATCAGAGCCTGTACCTGTTTGAGGGTGAAAATGAACCTTGTCAAATGAAATCCTTCAAACTTAATTTTGGAAGAGATTCTGTTAATCAAATGACTGGATAACAAAATGCTTCTCTGGGAAGAACAAAATGGACCAAAAAGAAAAAAAAAGAAAAAGAAAATTCTACAGACCTGCAAAAATAGCACTGGTCTCTGTTCCCTGACCTCCATCTGGATCAGCTAGAGTAAAGAGCTCATAGATGTCATTTGACTTGAAGAACCGTCTTTGTTTGGGATCCTTCAGTACTCGATTGGTGAGGAACTGTTTGAAGATCTGCCTGAATTACAACAGATATAATACAGAATTACATACTCGAATGAAAGCTGCCATTTTAACTCAGCAGGCAGTCCTGATCCGCTGTCACCACAGAGTAGTTTGGCTGATGGATGAGAACATTAGTTAACCTCACCACTGTAGGTATCAAAACAGAATGCCTGCAGTTTTTCCAACTTGCTTTCTGAAAGCACTTTACAGACAAAAAACAAACAGAGCAACAGTTTAGAAGTCCTCAATTGGCCATTTAATAATGCAGGAATGCTTTTCAATTACCTAGAACCGGGACAGTGCAAGTAGTAATATAGCAGTGATGTAAGCAATTAGTCACGTCATTACCAATACTCATGAACGCGTGAAATCAACAGAAAGAAAACTAAAACAAAAGACTGGGTGAGAGAAAGGACAATAGCCAACAGAGGATTTAAAAAAAAATTTATTCATTTTTGCAATTGAATATTATGCCTATAAAATGCTTAGATAAGAAAGCTGCTGTCTGACCTGTGGTAGATTTTCTCTTCAATGGTCCCGGCAGTCAGCAGTCTGTAGATTGTTACTTGCTGCTTTTGACCGATCCTCCAAGCTCGTTCCCGAGCCTACGAACAGCGTAACACATTCAGAACAAAATGATTAAGAAATGAGGAAAAGCAATGTTACAGTGCAGCAGGTAAACTGGGGAGCAAAAAATTGGAAACGCATGAAAAGCTGGCATCCAACAGGAAAAAAGTACGCAATTTAACATGATGAATAACACCTCTAAGGAACATTAAGACTCACATGAGAAATAATACACCAAGCCAATGTTTTTAATTATTTCACATGTGGCTGTCTCACCTGTGTGTCAGTACTGGGGTTCCAGTCTGGATCATAAATGATGACTCTATTGGCTCCAGTCAGATTGACTCCCAGACCTCCGACTTTAGTGGTCAACAAGAAGATAAAAATGGATTTGTCCTGTTTGGGAAAAAAAAAAAGTGAGAGAGAAAAAAGGAGAAAATACTGGTGATTAATGAACCCAATGTGCAATTTTATACTCCCTTTGATAATCACTTTGGGGCATAATCCGATAAAAAATTTCAGTAGTAAACTTAAAATGAATGCAAGTCAGATAACAACCTCCTGCTCTCAAATTAAACCCTATTTAAAGAGAATAAAGTAGCTTTATCTAAACGCAGTCAATGTTGACCAGATTTAGAATAAGATACAAAACATTAAAATTTTAAAAGACTATTAGTTTTCAGGACTGCTCCAATGCTAAGTGATATTTTGACATATTACGCACACAGAAAAATTGAGTATATCCACTTTGAACAACAGATTTTCTTCAATTAGTGTCTCCACCTCAGGGTGGGAAGGATTCCACTGAAGCATTTGGTCCCTCAGGACGGGATTTTCATTGGAAACACATACAGTCATTAGAGATGACTAATCCTTACCTCATTGTAGCGAGCGATGAGTGGCTGTCGGGAAGATATTGTAGTGGTGCCGTCCATTTTTAGGTACGAGTAGTTATTCTCTCTTACAAACACCTCCAAGATGTCCATCATCTGGATGGAGGGGGATGATAAAGTCAGCAGAAAGAGGAGGTAAAGACGGGGAAAGAAAGGCTGAGGTTTGGATTATCGCTAAAAGGATTAGAGCAGATTAATATTACATGGACAGAGATACCGACAGGGAGGGTCTCAGGTTCCCTCTGAGGTATAATCTCATTGGTATTGACTGCAACAGCTGGGGCCTCCATCACATATACACACTCTCGCACTTGCTCTCCCTCAGTCTCTCACACTCACAGAAACACAAAATTTTACAGGTGTGCAGGCAGCTGGGAGCACGTACAAATATATGACATCACAATTTATGATGTAAAGCAGGGAAGAAATGTCTTTCCTGGATCCTCTGCAATAATACAAACTATTGTTAATCTTTCTTTAATACTGGTGGTTATTTCAGCAAAGTGATCCAAAATTCAGAGTCATGTGTTCCTAACCTGTCTAGACTGAGTGAAGAGCAGAACTCTGTGTCCCTGCTTGAACCAGAGACGTAACAGTGACTCCACAACAATCAGCTTGCCCGAGCGTTTCCAGTAGCCAAAATGTTCCTCTTCTGTTAGCTGGTCCTCAGGGATTCCTCTCAGTATCCGGGGTCCGCCTGAGAAAAGGTCTGGGTGGTTACAGATCTTACGGAGAGCTATCAAACCTGAGAACACCTAAATGACACAAAAAGGAAAAGGAGATTTCTTCATGAGCACAACATTGTTGACATAACTGACGTAACACTTGGATAGATTTACTGAATTTTATAGTGTTACACCTATAAAATTTTTTTTTTACTTTAGTCTACAGGAATGAGTTACATAATTTATTTACAGACAGTAAAGCCGGTTTTCCTGATGAAGGCCCAGTGGTCACTGCATTAGTAATGGTGGTTAATGGACTGAGAGTGACCACTGAATACGTCTGTAAGAGCATGTGTGTGTGTGTGTATATGCACAATCTGTGGTCACTTCTGGCTCTCCAACCACGTCCATTTGGTCAGTGGTGATAAATGGTAGTCTCTCTCTCAAGGGTCTCACTAATGTGAGAAACAACTCTACATCTTTCTTAAAGCGAACCTCTTAAACAATATTAAAATCAAGCTATTAGGGGTTTAACATAATTTACATGGCAAAATAATTCCAGTTCCACAGATTCCACTGACAGGTGGTGCTCTTTAATTGTACGGGAGTTCATAAAAATCCACACAATATCTGTGTGAGAGAGAGCTAAACGGAAATTCATCCTTTAGGTGGTTAAATAATGAATGTCTTGTTCCAGGAAGTCTCCTACTTTAGCTTTTCTTATCCTCATAAAGTGTGTGTCAACCAAACACTAAAGCAAAAAAAACAAAAAAACAAACAAACTATGAAGGCTTACCTGCATGTCCCCATTTAGTATTTGGTAGACCTCTTTGGAATCTAAGAAGCTTTGATACACTTGACGCTGCTCTTGTGTCAATCTGCAGAACAGAACCTACACACAGACACAAACACATAACAGAGGGCAGTGTAAGAGTTTATAATGAGCAGTGAACATCCACTTTAAAGCCCCTTGATGAAGTGAAATGTGTGAGAAGAGAAATTAGAAGGAAGCAATGGGTTTTTTTGAAGCCCCTGCTGTCCTGAGGGACTGACTTAATGAGCAGAAGTGGACTGAGAAGTCCACCAGCATCAGCCGCAAGGATAGACCAGAGACCAGCCACCTTAATGAATACCTGCTTCTTTTACTTTACTGGGACTTTATTAGCTGGTTTCACCTGACAAGGGCCATGCACATTCATCAAATACTCCTTAGACGTGGCACATAAGAGTCACATCCAATCAGATAAACATCTCCCCTGTTAAGAGATGCAGGCGTTAGAGGCTGTTCAATACTAGAGCAGGGTCAAGTGTCTTAGAGTATGATGAATACCTGTTCATTTTTGTCAGGTAAGGAGAGGTTAGCCTTGACGTCTGCCTTCATTCTTCTGAGCAGGTAAGGATTTATGGTGTCCCTCAGCACACATGCGCATTTAAATGCCGTCTGGACCTAAAAATTCACAAGGATAAACAAACTGCTTTGAAACAAAAGCAACCTTCAGGCCAGCGCGTCAAACGAACACATACACACTCCCTCCTGTCGGTGCTCATGTTTCCTGAGGCACGGCTGTTGTTTAGCCACTCATCTGCTATCTCTCATCACCTCATGCTGCTGTCCCTCTAAGCGGTACAAGCCATTCAACATTGATCTGAGTGCTGCCGGTCTCGAGGGACACAGCCCTCTTTTATCAGTACTGTTGGCCAGCTCCAATGGAAACAGAGGGGGAGTTTGAGACACACTTGGTCCACACTAGAAGCCCCACTGAAAATGGCCTGCTAACTGTATGTAGGGTCAGTGCTAAAGGCCAGTTGGCCTTTTAAACATTAACTCACTGGGGATCCCGGGAGGGGGATCAAAGACACCTTTGGCAAAGCTGGAGGGGACAATAACATGGCGGGATCTTGAGCTCAATGGAGGTCAAAGTGGGGGGAAAAAATTACAGGAGGGCAGCAGATGATCCAGTGATCTCAGCACAAGCTGCTGAGTGGATTCACATGGGGCTGCAAATACATGCCTCAGTAATAGACCCATATCCACATGCTCATAAAGCCCCACCCCAAACACATATGCCTTTTTCCCCTTTTACATACATCTAGCTGTACATACATGGATCTTATGTATCATTTGAGGGCCTGTTTTGTTGCCTTATCTTTTTCGAGAAAAAGATAAGGCAGCAGAGCTTTGCCCTCTCTGACCATTTAATAACATTAATAATTAGTAAAGGTTTTTATTATCGACAGCGGAAGAAGCATCAATAGCCATCTTAAATAATTAAATCTATTCAGTCAGTGAGTTATTAACGATTGGACACTAATGACAAAAGGCTACAATTTAGCTCCCTGGCTTTCTACTTTAGCCTCTCCCTCTCTCACACACTTGGGATGCACTGAAGTTTCCTTGCATGGACCTACATTATCCTGCACAGGCATTAATGGCTTCCATCTAGCTTTCCAAAATTGTGCATACATGAATGGATCTTATTTTCAAATTAGTATAGCCCTTTATTGCTCCACCCATATGCTACATTTACTGAAATACTAGAGTTGTTGGATTAACTGGCTACTTTCTGGAATAACATTATCAGCTGCAGTTCAAAGAGGAAAAGGACCAAGAAACAGAACTGAAATAAAGACTAATTTCACAATTGTGTGTGTGTGTGTGTGTGTGTGTTCATGTACCTGTACAGGTGAAGCATTACTGTATCCTCCCATGGTAATTGGTACAGAGAACTGCTCCATAAACACGGGTAATGTCCCCAGTTTGCCAGGGAACACAAAGTCAAACAGAGACCACAGCTCCTTCAAATTGTTCTGCATGGGTGAGCCTGACAGGATGAACCTGTGAGGAGTGCGAAACTAGAGGAGAGGAAAAAACAACTAATTACTACTGTATAAGCTTGGTATATATTCATGCATGTGTATGTGTGTGTGTACTATACCTGCTTGCAGGCAACAGTAACTCCAGCATTTGGATTCCTGATCTTATGGCCCTCGTCCAATATAACGTAGTGCCAGTCGTAGAGCTGTAGGGTGTCCTGCATATTCCTAGCAGCTGAATATGAAGTGATCAGGATACCATGACATGCTGCTATTTCTGGAATGAGTTTTTCCTGAAACACAGAAACCCCCCCCCACAATATTTAAATAAATAAATAAATCAGTGCCATTCCTAACCACGTCTGGTTATTCTATACTTCAAAGAATGGGCCAAGTAGGGCAAAATTATCAGTGTGGCTTTAAAAAGACAGGGGAACAGTGGGGGTGTAAGGTCAGGAGATATTACTGTAAACAGACCTCTAGTGCCCCCCAGAGGAAAAAGTCCCTGTATAAAACTTTTAGCTAAATTATGAATAACACCACACACATAAACAGTTACCTTGTTGCTGGTAAAAGACCCAGTTTCATGGAGGACTGCCACTCGGAAAGGAGGCCACCAGGTATGAAACTCCTTCACCCACTGGTGCATGACTGTAGCTGGGCACACAATGACCGTTGGACCCAGACCAGCATACCTACAACAAAACAACACAAGGGAGACCTGTTTAATCTCAAAGTCAAGACTGAGGTGGGTAAACAATGAAAGTCTGTTCATTAAACTTTGGTTAATCTCAGCAGATTTCATTAGCAAATTACAGCAATCCTTTTTACACACAAAATAAAAAGATTTTCCCCTGATAAGTAAAATAATGGACGTGTGCTCAGATTGCAATGAAATGTGATGTGTTCAAGGATGAGGAAACAACAGTCCACAGCAGAATGATCCAGCTACAAAGTCTTGCACTTGTAACAAATAAATCAAAGAAAGTGCTCGGGCATATCCTCAGCTCCTCTGTGAAAAATTACAAGAACTTTGTCAAACGCGCACTCAGACACACACAAAAGATGCACTAATGGGCTGGTATGAACCTCTGCCTGGTGGAAGCTATTGATACTGGGCCATAATTGAGTTTGCAAGCAATCAATTTGTGGGCGTCTATAGTAGACAGAGTATTGACCATCAGGGAAGCTCCACCCAATAAATGCATGAGTGTTGTTCGAGGAAGTAAAACCCGATTATCAGCAGCGCTCCTTCATGTTTTCGCTGGTTGATACGTTGTCACACCCCGCACCTCATGAGTCTGAAATTCATTTTTAGAGCTCATGTAGACACTCTAACACAATCTCACTTTCAAGCACATACCCCTCTCACACACACACACAGTGTTAGTGATTTCTCTGAAGTCCACAGTAAAAAAAAAAGTGAAGAGTCTGATAATTGAAACATGTTTAATAATTCAGATGAACACTCTCAAGCAGAAATCCCCCTAATCAAATATTCATACCATACAGACACACAGTCTCTGGACACAGTTTGTGTGTGTGTGTGTGTGTGTGTGTGTGTGTGTGTGTGTGTGTGTGTGTGTGTACGCGCGTGCACGCACACCTGTAGTTGGACCCTCTAGTTCTCAGTTTGCTGTAGCTCAGCCCAGCCAGAAAGCTGATGACCTGGATGGTTTTACCCAATCCCATCTCATCCCCCAGGATGCCGCCCGCCTGCTGACAGTGGAGTTCCCACATCCACCGCACACCCGTCTGCTGGTACCTGAAAAGGTCATTGACATGCATGCAAAGACTTCAAACACATGGGCATGAGAGCAACCATGGACAATCCAAATAAACACACATAGGGTTGCCTAGGAATCACAAGGTGTCACAAGTGTCAATAAATTACTTAATCCCACGAGCTGAAAGGATGAAGAATGATGTGAAGATTAATAACTGCACTTGAAAGCGCAAAGTCAATTTTTATCACAGTGAGTACTATATTGTTATTAAATCCATGCTAAAAGTGCATAGTAGGTGTGACAAACGTGCCAACCCACAACTGTATAAAGACATAACAAGGAGTTAAAATTATAGTGACAGTCTGGCTTAGCAAACAATTAAGTAAAACTCAAATTGATGCATGTTTATTAGTCCTCGTTCTCACTTTCTCAACTGCTAAAAACAGTTAAAAAGGAGCTCTGTCTACATGTGTGGATCTTTGAGATAATTCTCAAAATCAACGTTTCAGACTGGACTTACTTGTAAAGTTTTTTCCAGAGGAAACCAGGAACTTTGAAGCCTTCGTCAAATTCAGCATCGCTGTCATCTGTTAGCTCCTCACCCCTTTCTCTCTTCTCCTCCCTTTCTCGAAGACGGTGACGCTTCCACCTCCTAGTGAGAAAATTAATATACACTGATGAAGTGTTGGAATGCCTGTGTGGTGAGACTCATTTATTTCTTTTAGTTAGAAGATCTATAACAATCACACTTAAGATCAGTACTGAGAACAAAGACCTGCTTCATCTTTTGAACAGTCATTTACAACCTGAATAACACTGACAAATTCAGTTTGTTTAAACTTTCAGTGACTTATATTGTGTTACAGATGCAAAATGAAAAAAATTAGTAATCCAAATTGAATCAGACATTTCAAGTGAATACAGTGCAACCCCAAACAGGATAAGCAGAGACTGCATAGGTGTTCCATTTGCACCTCTTGCACTCCCTGTTTTATTTGAGGACTTGTCTACACAGGTGTATGGACAGCAAATGTTTTGTGTTAAGGGTATTTCCCTTGAGCAGTGGAACATCTACTGCAAAAAAGGGAAATGTAAAAGGAAAACAGTTTTAATAGTGCAGGAGAGAGGGCAGTTAGAGGCACAGTCGTCACGCAGCAAATGAAGATTGATACAGACAATTAGTAGTGCGAGTTCCCCAGAAAGGTGTGAGGTACAGAGGATAAGAATCCATCTTCATTTGGGCCTGGTCCTGTCACCCTGCCACAAAACTGGTCCTTAAGCTAGGCCTGGGAGACCACACTCTCTAATTAAGTCAAGACTAAGCATTGGTTCAGTTAATTACACTTTTCTGCCCCCACTCCATCTCCCACCCAACTACAAATACCGCCCACTCTAATAATATCATTCCACATATAAGCTAGTCTCACCATCCACGCCGGGTCTATGCTGTCGTATTGACATTCAGTCACTATAGTGTAGAAAAAGGACACATGCCAACACAATTTATTTGGCAGCTATAAATATGAAATCTCATTAGGGCTGCTCTTCCATTAATTTGAGCATTAGAGTGAGTGAGTGTATAAAACCATGTGCAGGAGGATAATTAGGCCAGTGTGAGAGCAGAGCGAGAAGAGGAGCAGGGAGTGAATTTGCTTAGTCAAGAAACAGCTGCCAATCTCATCTGGGATTAACTCTCTTTCTGCACTATGGAGCCAGCAGAAAAAGACAACTGCTTTCTCCTTAAGTAAAAGGAATAACAATAGCACACTGCACTGCCATTACAAATATGATGCAAAGTTAAAGGAACAATCTGGTGGGTTTTGAGCACGTCATCTGCAGGCGTGAATTTTTGCTTTAGAAGAGTAGCTGATGAAAACTTTACACACCTTTGCACCCAACCAGAGATCCAGTTTAGAGCAACATTATTAGTGCCTGATCATACCTTATTCGCTGCCTATAGTACTCCACATCGCCATCGTCTTTGCATTTTTTTAGTTTCCGCTTGTCAGAATCGTCTTCATCTGAACTGTCAGGGCAGTATTCTTCCTCACTGTCGCTTTTCTTTACTTTCTTCCTGCCTTTTCCTTCAGCTTTTCTCTTGTATGGTTTCAAATCATACTCGTCATCATCATCATCGTCCCCAAAACCCTCCACCGTGGCTTCTCTCTCCTCTTGGTCAGGATCTATTACTTCATCACTGGGGAGATACTCTGACCCCTCGCTGTCCGTCTCCTCTCCTTCAGTGTGGCGTTTCCTCCTTGGCTTTTGGATATGTGGCTCAGCCTTCGGCCTTGCCTTAGGATGGGCCTTTAAAGCAGTTATCTGAAGCTTTCGCATACGTTTACTCAGTTTTTTATCCTTGGAAGAGGAAACAGTTCTTTTAATCTTCTCCTTGGTCTCTCCATTGGGGCCAACCATAGAGCTTTTCCTCTTCTTAAGAAGAGGGGCTCTTTTCCTCTCAGTAGCCATCTTGGCTTGGTCTGCCAGGTACTGGTCAAAGGCAGAGTTCTCAGCAAGCATTAGTTTTCGAGGCTCCTTCTTTACCTCCTTCTGCTGGATTTGAGTTCCAAAAGGAGTCATGTGACCTTTCCGGATAAGCTCTTCCCATTCGGTCTCCTGAGCTGGCATGAGCATGCTGCCCAATGTGGATGGCCCGGCTTCTAATGTAACACACACAAATGCAGCGTTAGAGAAAATTATAGGATTTCTTACCTGCCAGGAACAACACGCATGCCTGCAGGAAGGAAGATCAGTTTGTGTTGTATGAATAAGGAAATACTTAAACTACTGTGACTTTAAAGGTATCAAATTTCAAATATGCTGCCCTTACAGCCATCACTGCAATGTCAAGGTGATTTCTGTAAAGTGACTGGAATTTGGTATTTATTTGACATAAAAGAACTGTAAGTAGCTGTTATTTCCACAGATTAATTTGCTGGTCATTTTCTCAAGTAATCATTCAGTCTGAGAATTATTAGGGGAAAAAAGGAAGAAATGAATATTCCAACTTCCTAGAGCACATGGATGATGTCATGATAAGTACAGCTGCTTACAGCTCTACTTATCATGATTAGTCATGGAGTATACTGAGAGAATAATCTATATTACAGCTGAAGAAAACTGTAGTTATGGGTTTTTTTTCCCAGAGTACATGGAAATATTTCTTAATAGCTGTTTAAAATTGGAATTTGCAGTGCATACATAATATTTTTACACTTGATAACTGTTTTTCAGTTCTGACACACTAAGGCAGGACCAAACAGGCCTGACAGCCTTTGTCAAAACAGTAAACAGTGTTGTGTAACAACAAACAACATAACAAGAGAAATTTATATTTAAGGTGTGTAAGAAATGAAATCCACTGAGGGCGTAACATGAATGGATATCCTGGTGTTCCAAATAGCCATCAATGCAGGGTGATTTTTTATTTTTTTTTACTTCCACCCACTGATCAGTGGTTAATGTTTTCAGTTAGTACATCGAAAAGGGATCAAACATTTAAAAAAAAAAATTACAAATTACCTTCCTCTCCATCATCTTCTGCCAAAAACTCAAGTTCCACCCTCTGAGTGTCCTCTCCTCCCAAAATGGCTTGAAGTCGCTTCTGTTTGGCTCTGACTTTCTTCAGCTGTTTCTCCTATATAAGTTTTTAACATCTTTATCACGTCACTATTATTATTATTATTATGTTATTATACCATTATCATATTAATCAAAATATTTTAATTTTAAAGCTTGGCACATCTAATATTTTACCTTATTTTCTTTCTGTCTTTTGACAGATTCAATCTTCCTACTGATGTCTTTACTGGAGGATGCATAAGGAGACAGCTGCTCAATAATCTTGTTAATGTGTTTTAAAGATGCCGTAACAGACCTGGAAAAGCAGAAGGCTTATTAGTTACTTGAAGGTTTGTTAGTATAGTATAATATTTTTTTTTATTATTTTTAGCTTACAGTATCTCAAGACCTTCACATGAATACTTCAACACAACACAGAAAACCATTTACAGGGTTTTTTTTTCCTGTACCTGACATCATCCAGCACGGACTGGTACTCCTTCTCTGCTTCAGCTTTAGCAGCGGCCAGACTGGCCTCCTGGATCGCCTCGTCCACTTGCTGTAGAACACCTTGTTCAAGGACATCCTGGTCATACACAGCCACACCAAGTCCCTGGAGCTCATCAGCTCCCGAACTGGCAGACACTGCTTGGATGCGCTGTCGGTCAATCTGCAGCAAGGCTCCGGATCTTTTACCAGCTAAATGCACCACAGATAACACATGAAGTGACTTTACCATCATACATTTACATTCTCAATCTCCTCTCTCAACATGCTGCACAGCTCACCGCTGTTGCCCTCCCCAGGTCCAGTGTTGGCTGGATAGGCTGCAGCAGCCTCAGGGGCCTGACTGTTTTCAGGGAAAGTGCAGACTGCCGAGCCGCCTGAAGCGCCATCCTCCTCTGTCCCTCCCGGGGTGAGGGCCGCACTTGCCGGGCTAGAGAGAGAGGAGGGCACCTGGTCCTCTGTACCGTCTACAGGCATAGTGGTGCAGCTGCCAAAAGTGTCAAACAGATGTCAAGTCATTTACACCATTGTCTCCCCTAAGCTGTTAAATAACTTTCTTAAATAAATAAAAAAATAAACATAGTTATTGTGTGGCGGCTTATTACGGTCACTTTGAATGTTATTATGTAACGATCGTAATGGAAAACTAGCTTGTATCCAAAGATCAACAATGATTAGAGGAAAGGGCTTTTAAACACATGATCATGCGAATGTGGAGGCTCTTAAGGGGAGGAAATTAGTGTAAATAATACCTGTTTAAACTAAAGAATGTACTACATTAGCAGTTAGAAGCTGAGTTACAAGACAGCCATAAAATAGAAAGAAAGGTTAAATTATCTCACAGCCCATTGTTTACGTGGCTAGGCTAACCTGCTAAGCTAACAGTGAACGGAACATCATCAGCTGTTCAGCTTCAGCAAACACAGGGACCGCTACCAACAACATGTGCGCTTCGACTGCAGGCGCTGACACTGTTTGTTCCTCTGTCTGAGTGAAATCTGGTCCATTATACTCAGCTTCAAAGCGACAATGGCAAGGAAATACTTACAAAACGCTGAGTTATACAACATCACTGGCTCGGTTTATGTCATACTGCTCCCCAGCTTCTTCCTGGTTTCCGGTGCCAGTGAGTGAAGGCACTGTGCGCTTTCAGTTCAATGAGTAACTTGCTGGAGAGCGTCCTCTGCTGGTTCACATCAGCAGGGACTCTCGTCCGCTAGATGGCGCCACAAAACCACTTATTTTGACAACGTTGGGGGTCTGCAACTCGTGGAAAAGCAAGCCTTTGCATTTGTGGGGAACCATTTAGACACTGTAGCTACCTAGAAGAGACCAAATCGACGTGCCTTGTATTCCTCTGGAAAACGTCAGTCACTGTTAATATACAGACAGGCAAGTGACAAAGAAAAAACCTGGACAGTGAGGAGATCTTGTGGGTTTGTTGTGCTGCTGGGGGCACTTTGCTGGTGTGTGTTTGTTTAGTCTCCTTAGAGGGAAGGATCACTGCAGATCAGCACAAAGTTATGATCTTTATCTTATGATAAAATATATATGAACTAAAGGGAGGGGATGATAATGTTCCCATTTACAGCCACAAGGGATCACCGAGTGATGAATATGCCATGAAACTATGTAAAATGAGGTGAATCATGCACTGTGGCCAGTGCATTTCAACAATCTTGGCCTAACTGAACAGTAATTGTTGATTCTGGACAAAAATGTTAGACAATACTCTTTACTGCTACAGCATTTCCTTTGGAGAGTTAATTTTGCCATTTAATTTGTCAAAAGTTTGCAATTGTTTTTCAAAGCCATGAAAAGCCTGCATTTCATGGATGAGCAGTTTCAAGTATTCACATCTAAGAGGTAGTTTATTTCCACCAGCTTGCTAAAATAAATGAAGGACTTAATTAAAATTTCCTCTCCATCTTGAACTGTGGTGCATGAGCAAAAGTCAGTAATCTTTCTAAACAGTGTTATCTGTGTAAGCAAACATATCTATATAGGGATGAATATTGCTGTCACCCTTGGCTCGTGAATGTAGGAAGATGGAGACATTTGTCTATTTTATTTTCCTAACCAGTAAATGTGGGTCACCTTCAGTGGAACCTCTCCAGAGATACTGGAGGGGATTTGAACCAAAAGGAAAGTATGTCACTGTAAAATCTTGTAGTTTAATTAGCGGAAGACCTGCAGGGTGCCGAGCTGTGATCAGGTAGCGCAAAGACACAATGTTTTCTCTGTTTTTTGTTTTTTTCATTTTGTTTTTTAAATCAGGGTAGTGTATATGAGGGGCCCACATACAGAAGTCAGAAAAGGTTAAGTAAACTATTGAGCTGCTTATAAATCATCATAGGTGGCAAATAAACTGATGCATGCACACAATGTTGTGCCTGTAAAACTGAGCTGCAAAGAGGAATGTAAACCTTCGATCTTCCCCCATCCATTTCTCACATATTTCTCCAGTACTTACCAACCTTTATCGAGAGAAAGAAGAGATAAAATTAAGTATCCAGCTGTGCTTTCTGCACATCATATTATAGGTTCAGCTGGTTAAAGTTAACCAACAGACCGCACCAAGCTCACAGTATTCAGCAGGTAGCAAAGCTGCTCACCTTAACTGTACGCATATGTGTTTTCTGTATGCACAGGGTAGACTGTAGATTTATAGTGCGTAGGAAGGTAGGGTGCAAATCTCTGAGGGTGCTGGGAGTACTATTAACTCTGTGCTACTTTGCATCCTGACAGTGGAATAACACGGGGAGGAAAATTTAAAGTCAGAGTGTTATAGGTTTTAATTTATATGTGAAAAGCTTGGTGGTCCTGGCTTTTCATAGATTTTCAGTCAAAACACTGGGAATGGTGATACATGCTTCAGTATGAAGTTGTGTGTCATCTGTTGTCTCCGGCACACCGTCCTCCTTGCTTCGATAAGAGTGTTTTCACTTGTCTGGCCTTCATCGTCTGCCTGGGACCAGACGAATGTCTTGAGGATGAAATCACTTTACAAAAAATTTGGTGAGACAGAAGAACAGACAATTATGGGGGGTTCCATGCTTTCGTAATTTTCTCTAGGTTTATACAGCATGAGCCTCATGAATTCAACAGTTCTCAGAGGTGTGCAGAAGATATATACATAGGTTGTCCAAGGATCCAAGTCCAAAACAAATTTACAAATGGTGGCAAATGTATATCTTAATCTTGATCTATATTGATATTGTGAGCTGTGTTGATGAACTGGATCCCTTCTTTAGTCTTGGATTTTAATTTTCAAGGCTTTAAAATAAAGAGTTTTTATCTGAAATGCGTTTATTTGTTTTTGTGGTGTGTATTTCCCAGTAAGAAAAAGACCCCCTGAAATGATTTCATGTGGTCAGAACCTAATGTACAATTTTTATTCTTTTCACAGTGGTCATGCTGGTGGAGATATGTTTTTCTGGCTCTAAATATGAGCAACTGGCTCAGGGGCATTTTGATTCACTCACATTTCATTCTTCTAGTGAATATACTGCGGGAGATCTGATATTGTTACAGACCCTGGTTTCTTCTCAGGGAACACAAGGAGAAAAAAATGAATGCGTTCCATTGATGATTTAATGCAAAGCTACAAATATATGACAACTAAATGTATTAGTAAATTATCTAATTGGAAATTACATTTGATAATATTTTAATTCAAAACATTTGCCTTTTTCAAACCCTTGAATATCTGCTCACATGTGCATTCTTTCACCCTGTTTTGACATTTTATGCACCAAACTATTTATGGATTGATCACAAAGATAATTGGTAGAGTAATTAGTTGTAGCCCGATAATAAATGTTGTCTTATATTATTATTCACATTATATACACTCCAATTTCCTTGTCTCAGTTGAAACCTAATAAATTGGTGGGTATATAAACATACACATGTAGGCCACAGGGATAGAGTTACTCTGTGTCACACTTCCATTTGTCACAGTGCACATATATAACACAAAGGCATGACTTTACATTGAGTTGCATTCATTTACCCAGAGCACATAAAAATATTAGTTATTATAGATACCTGTGAATAACTAAAACTTAAACTGCATGTGAAAACAACTTTTAGTTGACTGAAATTAAACTTGAATTAACTAAAATGAAAAATAGAAAACATGCATTTTTTTTTAAAAGCTGGAATGTCTTCTTGACTGTGAGTCAACTACTTTCATTAAGTGTTTTATTTGTATTGTGAAATTCTGGCCCCTGGAAAATCCCCCTGTAATTGTGATTGGAAATGAGATTAATACCAATACTGAAACAAATGAACGCTGAATAAAAGCTAAACTGAAACTAACAAAACCACTCTGAACTAAAATGAAAAAAAGAGATTCACTGATGTAATGCTTTCACTTAATCTAACCTTAATCATTTAAGTGAGTAACCATAACCCGTCTCTTTTGAACCCAACTTTAACCTTAACCCCTCAAGCGAGTCTCAAGCCTTAGCGCTGCAGAAGTGAGGTCTGAAGCCAATGATATAAATGCACTGCAGCCCTGAACTCTTCTATTCATCACCCCACAGTGGGGCACATGAGAATGCAAACATCTGACGAGGTTGGATTGGACATTAAGTGGTCTTTAACTTGCCAGCTCCCTGGAGCAATGTTTGTGTGATGTGCGGTTGTCACGATTTGCATCGATGTGAGAACACTGCAGTATGTTCAGCTAGCAAGTGGTCCACGTGTGTCCCGCCTCCTGCACACGCAGGTAGCACCTTCTCCAAAATCAGAATCCTTTTCTGACATTGCCCTGAGTTAATGTGTGAAAATGAATGACACACACACACGCACACACACACACACACACACACACACACACACACACACACACACACGTACAACTGCTCAGAGCTCATTTGAGTGACAACATTTCACAAAAAGATGGAAGCTGCAGTGTCAGACACATTGCTTTAACGGCACAAAAAAAAAAGCAGTGAGTGAAAGAGGAGCTGGAGCAACGACAGAATGTACATTGTTTCAGTAATTATGGACGAGGAGAGAATTTCCTTTTCCTTTAGCGAGATATGGAATGATCTGAACCTGGAAAGCTGCGTAAGCTGACTCTCTTTTATGAAGATCTTCAAAGCCATGTCATTATCCAGGGAGCTGTGTAACTACCCAGGTTTGATTCTTTAGTGGGGCTTAGGTTGGGGGGAAAAAAACTAGAATCCACATTCACAGACATACAGGTAGATTTTCAAGATAGCACAGGTATGGTGTAATGTCTGTTATGCTCAGATCCCCGTGTATGCCAGGGTTCTCTTGAGTTATTTTTAAACAGCACTATCATTGGACAACATGGCTCACTAGTGTCAGCACTGCGCTCTGCCTACACCGGTCTATGGGAAGCAATTTTCAAAGGTATATGTTTTACCACGTCGTACAACGATCTGGCAGGCAAGTCTTGCCTCATCTTGTCATCGTCTGCCTTGTCGACTTTAAAAACAAGCCCGAAACATTAGGAAAACATTAAAAATACATCCGTCCTTACAATTAGACTTCTACTGTATGTAGTCAGTGTATTATTAGATTACTTTCTGTTTCCTATGAGCAATTCTAGCAAGTTCAATGATGTTGAGGCTTGGTAAGATTTTTAGAGAGCACTTTCAACCAGCTCTGTTCTCTTTCTGCAAGGACAGAAGGTCTCCCTCACACCCTGTGTGATGTGATGTGATTTGATGTGAAGTGCGTATGCCACTTTGTGCCTGTGTGTGGTTGTGTGCGCACACTTTCTCCGTGCCTGTATGTGTGAGCTCACGCACGCTCGTGTGCGCTCATACGTGCGAACGTGTCAGTATGCGCGTGCGTGTCTTTGGCGTGTGCGTCTGTGGGTAAAGGTGTTAAAGTGTTGCCTGGCCGGTCTGTGAATCAGAGCAGAGAGTGTTGCCGGGGCATTCTATCCGACCTCTTATTCCCCCTAATTTTACTTTGATAGCCAATCTGGACCCCTGTGTGTGTATGTCAATGTGTGTTTGTGAGTGGACGCGTGTGTGTAGTTAGAGCATGACTCACCTGGAGGTCTGACATACACCTTCAGCTTTAGACATGCCCGCCCCACATGGTTTGGGTGAGGGGATGCTGTAAAAAGAGACATTGAAAGCGGAGATTAGTTTAGAGAGAACATGCTTTGTCCTGCTGATCGCACATGACGAAACTGAATACATTTAATAACACAAATAAAAAACAAGATTATTTTGTGTCCATGTGCGCCAAAAGTAGATTTGACAGGAAAAAAATAAATGACCGAAACATTACAGGTCAACAAGAATCTATTACAACTAATTTCTTTATAATTTGATTCCAAGGAACCAGACTTTCTTTAAAGTTGTCTTGAGCAATTGTTCTCCAGTAGTTGTAACTATGAAGCAAGATTAATGGCTTAGCGAGCTATGTTGAACCTAAAGTCAGAGTTTTCTGTGTCACGAAAGTAGCTCTTTTACCTGGCTAAATCACCATGGTAACTTCTGCTGAACACATAACCTGGTCCGGAGCAGGCTATGTCCTGATTTTCAGTTTAAAATCGCCTGGAAGCATCACATTTTCATTGATTCTTTTATTTACAGCATGCTTCGAGTGAAATATAGATTTTCTACCGGGGAAGAATATCTATTCAATCAGTACAATTAAATTCACTTTGATTTGTGTCAAACTAAAGCAATTTACATGCCCTTGTTATTGGGCTATGGGACAGTAACCTTTAATGTTTGAATGTATCCAGTTTAAAGTTTCAGAACTCTAGAAAGAAACAGCAACACAGCGCTAAAAAAAAATAACCACAAATTAAAATGTTTATTTTACTGATTTGTGCAATAAATCCCAAGATTAACAGTTACCTTTAGCATTACTCCCTTGTCCTATTTGCAAAAGTGTTACATTTTACTGTTATATTTTTGTGGTCTTTATAGACACCCTATTTTATCATCATCATCATCTGATAACGTCTCTATAGTTGTAGGTGCTCATGGGGATCATTTTGTGTGGAAGAAGAGTCACATGACCTGTGAAAAACCTTTTTTTTTACATGAACATGCATAAAACCCGACGTAACAGAGAAAGTTGATAACCATCGTTCTGATATCTATTATCGATTATCACCAAATGAGATTTTAGGCTTTGATGAGCCAGCTAATGCAAAGAAAGCCAGGCTGTGTTGAACTTTGTTTGTACTATACCCCTTAAACCTTCAAAATATTTTTCAATTTATGATTTTTGTGTTTGTTAAGCCGCTTAACACTGACCCATGAATCGTTCGAACATAAAAAAGTCACCTAACTCAAGGAATGAACCAATGTTGTGGCTAACACCAACTTAGGAAAGAACCAGTTTTAAATTGCATCTTTAGGCATTTTGTTACTAGCAGGCTGTTGTGAAAACACATAATTTCTTTAGCTGAATCTACAAAAAATGGCAAATAATATTTGTTGCACAAACAAGGTGATTCCTAAAGTGCTTTTAGCTGAAAACCTGGCATATCTCAGCACGGTATGCAGTGAGTCCTTAAAAGATTTAATTTAAAGTAATATTTCAGATGACATATCACAAAGGAAAAGTTATTTGTGGTTAACATGTTAAACATTTGACACAATATGGCATTAATGCAGTAATTAATGCAGCCTTTTGCTTTCTCAACAGCGTTTAGTGCTTATTATGTCCCTTTTACGGATCTTAAATTGATGTTCCCAAGCTTGTGATCCATAAACACAGTAAGCACTTTAGGCAATGTTAACAAGTTTGTAAGGGATCAGCCTGCTCACTGAAATCCATTCACACTCACATTCATACCCAAGGGAAATAACTGACTCTCAAATTGACCTGGCTTGAATGTCTTTGGAATGGAGAAGGAAATCCATGCAAATTCCCCTCAGTTGCAGGTATATCTTGCCGTGAGGTGACAGTGCTAACCGCTGAGCCAGTGTGCTGCCCAGATTGAAGGCCAAAAAAAATGGAAAAAATGTTAAAAGTTAGTGTGATTCAAACTTCAAAGTAGAGTAAATGAAATTGAATCTGGGTTTTTAGTCCCACCTCGCTCTGATGTGAAATAGAGCTGGAGACCCTAAAGGAGATTGTGTCCAAGTCTCCGACCACTCACACACGCTGACGAGCACACCCACATACCCACACACATACGCAGATGTGTAAAAGAATGTGCACACAGCTTGTTTCAGAAGTGTGCATGGAGACCTACTGGCCTTCTCCCTTGAGGAAGCCACAACCCATAGTGGCCCCATAGAGAATGATCATCAAGATCCACAGTGCACAGGAAATAAATCTGACCCTTCCTTTGCCCTCGCCTCCCTCTTGCTCTGCCCACGACTCCTCCCTCCATCTTCCTCTCTGACCTTCACCTCCTTTACTCTTTAAGGCCTTACCTATAGGCCACTTGCAATCTATCAATTTTTCCCCAATAATCTCCCTACACTACTTGCAGTGGGCAGAGAAACTTGGGCCCAGCAGTGAATTTGTTCTTCTGTTGAATGTTTTTGTTTTGGCTTGAATGAAAAAGGCAAAAGGGGCCAGAAGTGGATTTTTTTTGTCTTCTTTGTTGCTACCAACAATTTCCACCTGTGCCATTTTTAAAAGTCATCCCAATTCACCAAGTGGCTCATTTTCCCAGCACATCCACAATCTAAAGTCTCCTAAAAATCCATTGAAAACCACTCAGCCCCATCAGATGACAGCTGCGAGAGGCAAGGGGTGGAGTCGACCTGTCAACATGTCAGCCACATGACAAATACACACACCAACATGCACTCGCAGACATGACCACAAATCCCGATCAACTATGTGCTCCACGAGCATGTTCCGAGAGGACACACGTAATCAGGCACTCGGCGGAAAGGTTGGGTGGTTAAAATGGTCGGCGCATTGTCGTTCCACATCAGTACTGACCTGTGCATGAGTGTGAGTGTGTGAGAGACGGTGAGAGACAAGACTGTGTGTTCGCCTGTCAGTCAAGATGATGGACATGGCCTTTCACGGGCTCACAATCGCTTGACAACTGACCCCCATGATCAACCATCCCCCTACAGCACACACACACACATATTCAAACTCACTCACAAGCATTCCAGTCTTGTGGAATACACACTATCCTTAGGGGTCCCATGAACACAATACCATAGTCAGCAACTAACTAGAGGGGCCCAGACCATCCCTTCATGAGACTGAAAACAGAAGAATGCGTGCTTGTGTGTGTGTGTGTGTGTGTGTGTGCCAACTGTGAAAAGTTCAGTGGGACATCGAGTGGCTGTTATCGTTGTGTCTTCAGCTCCCTGACTCTCGCCTGCTGTGTCTTTGTGGATGTATAGACAACAGACTTGGGTAAATATTTGCAGATAATAAGTAGTAATTTTTTTTTTTTTTATAAAAAGTTACTTTATCTACAAATAATCTTTAAGTCATAA
>VUQJ01037196.1:32013-43670 GCA_015108635.1 Andinoacara biseriatus
TTTTTTTTTTAAATTTTTTAAAAAATAAAAAAATAAAAAAAAAAAAAATAAATAAAATATATATATATATATATATATATATATATATATATATATATATATGTGCTTCTATATAGGTGTTATATATGCATATAAAAGAGGAACTGGAGTACTTATTAAGATATATAAATAGGAAGGGAGCAGGCAGATATAAGTTGTTTTGTGTGCATACAGTACACCTGCAGTGTCTTTCTGAAATATATTTAGCTTTAACTTGAACGTTTGCCAGCAGTCACCTCCAAGCTCGATAAAGATGCAGCAATGACTTCTTTCTTTTTTTGTTTATTAGGCCATTTTTCATTCTGTCCATTTTTTAAATTTAAATCCACTTTTTTAACAGCACGCATACATCTCATTGTAGTAGCTGATGGCTACCTGCTTGTGTGTTTGTATATGCAGTTATGGTATATGTGTTATATGTCACCTGCATTCAAGGTGTTCCAGCAGTAAGACTGACCCTCAGCGCCTGGCTGCTCTCCACTGCCTGCTGGTTTACATGGGAAGTGACCCAAACCTGGACCTGAAGGTGCAAATCCTGAATAGACTGAATAAAATAAAAACCTTTACCTTCAAAGGAAATGTACTGTCCCCCTCCCCAAAAAAATACATAGTGCATCATCATTGTCTACAGAGTATACTTTTTTTTTTTCCAGCACAGCAAAACAATTTTTGTAGAACATAAATTCAAGAGGAGAATAGTCATGGATTTTATTGGGTTTTCAACAAACCTACAAGATCAATACGTTCTCCTCAAAGTGGAGAACACAAAGAAAAAAAAAAAGGCAAGATAAATAAGCAACAAAGTGGGAGAAGGTAGCTGTTTGAATAAATAAACATTCAAGGTCACTGTTAGGCAATTTCCCTAAAGAACTAAGGATGTACAGCTTAGAAGAAGTTAACAGGCAAAGGTAGGGAAGGTGCTCTTTCTGCACTTTTGTGTATATACGGTAGGTGTCAACCTTGAGTTAGATGCCAGTAGCCAGAGGGAAGAAGACAGAGAGAGACAGAGAAGACATGCTGTAAAAAAAACGGGAGAGGAGAAAAGACAAGTGGGCAGAGATCAAACAGAGTCAAAGACAGAACGTAAGGGAGAAGTATTTTGTTTTGGCACTTTGCTGTGACTCAGACTATATCAGTGTTACTACTAAATTAAGATGTTCCAGATTGTAATAAATTTTTTCTTTAGAGGGTAAATGAGTTGCCAGCTTCATTAGCGCAGCTATCAGTGGGAAATTGGACACCATACAGAACTTTTATATCCTTTGTAGACTCTGCAGCAGTGTAGTTTAGGCTTTGATAAAGTGGCACAAATTGTTCACACGAGTTTGAAACTTTAATACTGAGAATACTGCGCAAATGAAGTTGCTCTCTTTCCACTTTGTCTTCTGCTTCTCCGTTAATGGTTATTGTTGCGTTTAATGTTGCTGCGTTCAAACAGGCTCAAGCCTGTTTTTGCGCTTGCAGATAAAGTGGCAGCAGAGATTGACTTTCCACTCTGATGCACAGTGGTGCTGACTCGTGCTACAGGGTGAAGGTCAATATACATCAAAGCAAGATCATCCAAGAAAATTCTTATCTGTAATTACAGCTGTTATCAGCTGTTACCAAACAAGGTACCCAGCTGTCATCAGCATGCGTACAAAACTAACATGCTGACGTTCATGTCTCTCTGTTCACCATCATAGTTTAACATTTGTTAATTAGCCCTTATGTCCACTGACCTTTTGGCCTTTTGTTGTAACAGAGCTGTCTCTCTGGTGACAGTGCCACTAGTATTGCAGGCATAAAAAAAACGAACATTGGAAATATGTGCAGCTAATTGGCTTTCTTACCTGAGAAGCTACAGTGGGGGAAATAATAATTTGATCTCCAGCTGAATTTGTATGTTTGCTCACTTCCAAAGAAATCGTTAGTCTCTCATTTTTATAGTAGTTTCATTTTAATGGAGAGAGACAGGATATCAACAACAACAAAAAGTCATTACCTGGAGAAAACCCACGTCAACTTCACACAGAAAAGCCCAGGGCAAGGTGGATTTGAACCCAGACCTTCTAGCTGTGAGGCAACAGTTTTAATTGCATTAAATATACTCCAGAAGGCATGAAACATGAGAGATCCAGTTCAGAGACCTGTATCATGCTATATCATGTTTCTCTCTGCTGTATATTTGAGTATTTTAACACGGGAGGCTATGGACGTGAACTCTTTTTTGGAACCTTAGCCCTGGAGGCTGCAGCTGTTTTAATTAGTCAGGTACTGAGCAATGGGAAGCCATGCCAAGGTAGCATTTTGGCCCTTTCTAAACTGACCACCTGCCAGCTAGCTTCAGGTATCAATCTCCTCAATTAACTCTCCACAAATGTTAAACTATTCCTTTCGGGGATGGAAGATACACTAAAGTCCTGGTTGCTTGTAGAGCTCATTGTCCAAATATACATGAAAATGTGACACAACAGTAAGCTGACCTTTCACTGGTATCTTCTCCTCTGTGTTTTCATCCTGCCTCCAGGTTACTGAATGGCTGTGTGACAACGTGAACACCTTTGAATCCTTTGATCAGATCCAGGAGTTTATTTTAGGTCAGTGGGCACACAGGTTTCCCGAGTACAACTTTTCCTTCCTCTTTCTCGCTGCTCTCTTGCCTTTTTATGTGTCTTTCTGTTTGTGGTTGCTAAATTGCTTGCATCTTATCTACACTAAGATGAATTCTTTCATCAGGTCTGTTTGGCTTTTGTGCCAGCGGCGTCACACGCAGATTTGTAGAATTTGAGAACAGATTTGTTTTTTCTCACGTACACATAGTTTGCACAGAACAGTGCAAATATGGTTAAGTCCAAGCTGACTCACTATGCATTTGGCAGTCCCTTTTAGGAAATAGCTGGAACATTGCATGATGATAATTTCATATTTAGAGAACTATCACCCAGAGAGTCGATGACTGCCTTAGATTTTGAGCACCTGGCTGCATACATTTGCATTTTATTGATGGTGCTGCAATAACTACTTCACCTTGCTCTTGTGTTAAGAATTCACATTAACTCAGTTGGTACTGTACAGTATATGAAGACAATAATTGTGACCTAATAAAGGATTCTTTAGTAGATTGCTGACTCATATATCTTAGTGATAGAAGACAAATGAGGCACTTAAGCCAATGCTTTGCCCCTAACTATGTCTAGATAAAAAAAAATCTACATGTTTTAATGCTAGGAAGTCTGTCTGTTCTGTTTCTGACTGTCTGCCTCTCACACAGCCTCGTTGTACAGAATAAGCTATGAGAAGGCTCTCAGCTTGGATAAAATCCTGCCTTACTCCTCTGTATTCGACAAGAAGGTACCGCATGCTAATACATACCTTTACACAAGCATTTCTTTATGTTGTGGTAAGAAAATGGGAAGTAGGTGCAGCGAGTTATTGAAACTTGAACATACGTGGAAATACAGAAAACAGGCAAAAACAGAGTTTGTACAATTCTAACGAGCTTCCAACATAGCATGAACTCTCTTATGCGGCTTTTTTGCAATTTCTTTAAGTAGTCTTCAGGAATAGTTCTCCAGGCTTCTTGAGGGACATTCACAGCTCTTTTTTTGTGTTCATAATTCTATCAATTTTGAGAAAATCTCCAAAACCACTGGCTGAAATCCAGCCCCAAACCATGACAGAGCCTCCACTGTGTTTTACAGTTGGCTGTAAACACTCAGTATTGTTCCTCTCTTCTGATGGCCTCCACACATACTGACATAGATTTGAACCAAAAAAAAAAATTGGATTAAATTTCATTCACCCATGAGACCTGTTGTCACTGATTTTCAGTCCAGTTCTTGTGTAATTTAGCATCCCTCAGCCTTTTCTCTCTGTTTCCCTTCCTTAAGAATGGCCTCTTGATAGCTGCCCTTCCACTGAGACCATTTCTGATGAGGCTTCAGTGAACAGTAGTTGGATCAACTGTAGGGCCAGATGCATCTCTCTGGTCCTGTGTCAGGTCTTTGCTGGATTTTTCTCCTTAAGTCATGTTTCTTAAGGACATGACTTTTAGATACTGTTCATGTGCTGTAGATAGATTTTAGACCTGCCACTTTTTCTTTTGTCCTTCACTTGTCAAGTTTCCTCAACTTTTTTTTAGGACACGCTGCGTATCATGTAGAGAGATATGCCAGGTTTTCGGCTAACAGCTCTTTGGGAATCACCTTGTTGGTGCAAAAAATACAAACTGTGTTATTATTGCTATATTTGAAGTTCAGCCAAAGAAATGGGAATAAATTATGTGTTTTTGTGACAGGCTTCTGGTAAGTGCCTAAAGATGCCATTTAAAATGGACTGGACTGAAAATGAGTGAAAAAGCAGCTAATGTCCAAACAAGATAACATTAAAAAAATCCAAGAAAGTCTTGCTCCTTGGAAGCAAAACATAAAGAAATGAGGGCTGACTCAAGATTTGTGCAACAGTACGGTTTGTTTTCATTTAAATGCAGGGGACACACTTGTGATCCGTGCATGCTTGGCCTTTGTGTTTTAGGAGGTGCCAGAATGTTTACTGACGGTTCCTGGTGTCATTTGTACCACAGAGATTCATGCTGAATCTACCTTCAAATGGAAGGTAATAACACAGTTCTTACATTTTAAGCTCTGAAGTTATTATGAAACAACGACACAATTTATTTTTTCCAGAGACAGTTAACAAAGCTTATCTTTATATTGGTGCTTGGTAATTAAATTGAGAGATTTTGTGTTAAATAAATATTTTCCTTTGCATATACAAAAGACTGATTCATGCAGATGTCCACAATACAATTATATATAAAACAGTGTGCACTATATGCAATTATCCTCAATTGTTTTGCCCTTGCTTTGTTGCTGTTGTGGTGCTGCTTGCGTCTGTCTACATCTGTGAGCAGGCCAGGAGTCTCCAGGGCTTCTGGTCAGAGCTGCAGTGGAACACAGAAAGGACAAAATATCTCGATGCCGATCCCAACCCCCGATACAGAACCTCACACATACAGGCCGACTGGGACAAAATGGTGAGTGTGTGTGTGTATGTGCACGTGGTAACAAAAACATGCCCGTCCACTAACTGATAAATGAACCATGTTAGAAATGTATCTGATCGCTGGTAACTGTTCAGACACATTCTTTGATATGGGGGCGGGAATATTTGTGAGGAAAATGTGTCTGTCCTTGTTGGAATACCGGTGGGTTTTTGAGAAACAATGAAAGTGTATTTTCAGCGTCTTTCGTGATGCGTGTTTGTTTCAGAGGTCCGAGAGGAGACCCTCCAGCCAGATGAATCACATAGAGGAGAACACAAAGAAGTAGGTCTGCCTCCCACATGAGAGTTGTTAAGAAATGTGCTGCAGACTCACAGTCCTGAAAAATTAGGAGGAAGGCTTGAATGCCTCTCTGCGTTATGTTCCAGTGTTTCTAACAATGAGTTTTTAGATTGGGCACAGTTTTCTCTAATGAGGCGCTCTCGGGTCAACGTTTCACTGCAGTTTCACCAGTGGTTTCATCTTCATAAACATTTTTCAGCACTGTTCCCTTTGTTTTTACAAGCATAGGCTGATTGCTCTGATGGGGTAGCTGCTATTGCTGTTCATTCAAAATCAGGTTTGAAATTGTCTCAAATTGTAGCACTAGTCACAGTAGCTGCAAAGCTGGCACACAGCTCCAGGTTTGTGGAAAAAAAAATCCCCAAAACAAACAAAAAAAAACCTGGCTCATCTTTTAAGGATGTAGCTGGTGTAATATATTTTCCCCATGTTTTTCTTATTGTTGCTATAATCCATGAAGCAACCCAAACAAACAATGTTTATTTAGGTCCCTTTCAATACTTCCCCAGCCTCAGTGCCATGTAGCTCTAAACCCATTTTTTCCAATCAAATACCACCCCTGAAGACTGCACTCTTATCAGATCACTGGCCTAATTCATCAAAGACTTTAACAAGTCCCACAAATGTATCCCGCTTAAGTAGGACAAGCAGTCTGTGCTAAGCCTTTGCCGCTGGAATGGTGCTCTCTTCCAGCCTCTTTTTCCATCACGAGTACACTGGTCACAAATCTGGGTGAAAAGACAAAAGTGATTCTTATTTTCAGATCTCTGCATCAGCCACCACTTATTTTAACTGTGTAGCGTGTCCATAAATGTCTGGGAACTGCGGAGACCAGCTGCTGGACTTTTGTGAGAGGAATGTTGTCCCATTCTCGTGTGATATAGGATTCTAGCTTCTCCACAGTCCTGGGTCTTCCTTGTCATATTTTTTATTTCATGATACTTCCAATGCTTTCAGTTGGTGGAAGGTCCGGATTGCAGGCTGGCCAGTTCACTGCCTGGATTCTTTTACTACTGAGCTATGCTGTTGTAGTAGATGTATGCAGTTTTACATTGTCTTGCTTTAATTTGCAAGGCCTTCCCTGTAAACAATGTCAACTGGATGGGAGCATATGTTGCTCTAAAACCTGTATATATATTTCACCTTGATGGTGCTTTTCTAGATGTGCAAGTCCCCAGTGCACCCCCACACCATCAAAGATGTAGGCTGAGTGCTGATAACAAGCTGGTCCCTCTCCTCTTTAGTCCAGAGGATGAATTACATTTCAATTTGTCTGACCTCAGAACAGTTTTCTACTTTGCCTCAATCCATTTTAAATGAGCTTTGGCCCGAAGAAGACAGCAGCATTTCTGGATCATGTTCACATATGGCTTCTTCTTGGCATGCTACAGTTTTAACCTGAATTTGTGGATGGCACAGACGTTACTCTAGATTCTCTGAATCGTGATATTTATGTAACGCAGCTGAGGAGATATTCAAAGTCTGTAATTTTTCAGTGAGTAACATTATTCTGAAATTGTTCCATAATATGTAGATATAGTTTTGCAAATTGGTGAACCTCTGTCCATCTTTAGTTTCTAAGTATCTCTGCCTCTCTAAGATACTCTTTTTACACCCAATCATGTTACTGAGCTGTTGCCAATTAACCTAATTAGTTGCAAAAATTATCCTGCGATTGCCTCTCTTTAGTACCACAATTGATATTCTCAATTAAAAATTTTCCTCTGTTTTCTATGTTCTATTGTGAATAAGAAATGGGTTTGTGAGGTTTGCAAATCATTGCTTTCTGTTTTTATTTACATTTTACACAACATCCCAACATTTTCACAACTGGGGTTATATCTAAATTTCCTTCCATAACGTTCAGGGCCTTTTGGGAACCTCTTCTCACAACTGGATGTGAGAAGTTTAGTTCCCATAACCCAAGTCAGAGTAAACTAGAAGGCCCTGAGGCTGTAGTTCAGTGTGGAATAACAATTCTGATATATTCATTTTCAAAGTATTAAAAACACAAAAGCTGGCAGAGCGTCCTAATACAGACAACTTAGACAACTTGATAGACTTAGTTGGTAGTTAAGCCGTGACATACAGACTGCTGCAGAGTTTACACTCAGCTTTTTGGCTCTTTTAACAAAATCCAGTCACACTGTTGACTTCTTTGACGCAGTCTCAATTAGTTTAGAGCCGACATGTAGCCTGTTTCTCCTGCAGCCAAAACTAATGACTCAATCCTGAAGGGTTACTAATGTGGTGCTTTTCACAATGTGAAAGTAACACCAACAATAGTCCGATCAATACAGTTCCGAGACAGCCGTAGAAAATACTTACTTCGGAGATCAAAATGTCCACTCCTTGCTGATCAACCTCTCGCTGAACTCCCACAGCTTTGAGTACACAGTATCCAAACTTTATAGTTATTTCTGGCACAAATGTTGCCAGTTAGCAGGAATAATAACAAAAGACGTCTGCATAGCTTAAAAATGAAATCATAGCTGCAGCCCTTCATCATTTTATGGTGCCTGACTTGATGATGGAGATATACCTGTGTGGGCCATTGTTTTAACGCCTGCTCTGTTTGTTCCAGAGAGCCAACCAGCACGTTCTGGTTTATAATTAGCTTCCTCCAGGCCAAACTCAGAAACCTGGTTGCAAACTTTTTGCTTTTATAGTTTTGGTATAAATTATTTTTGCTGCAGACTACAGCAAGCGTAGCATTATACTGCATCCTCAGCTTACAGCATAAAATGTAAGACTCTTATTATAATGCTGGCTCGAGGGATTGTTTTCACACAAAGCTTTGCTTCTTGTTTTGTAGAGTTCTATCAATGGTGGACACCTGGAGTCTCGGTAAGATGGCGTAAGCACGCCGAACTGGCACACAACACACACAAACACAAAAGCAGAGATACAGCACACACAGGTATACAGACATAGTCTTAACGTTCTAAATACTAACACCTTGGCTTATAATGTAACTGTACTGTGTGTGAGTGTGTTTTTAGTTTGTGTATTCATATGAGGCTCTGTTCTTCATGCTCACTGGAGATTTTGGCTAAACAAAACCACCTCAGTAATTTATCTTGGAATGAGAGCTTGAGACAGAGAAGAGGGAGGAAGTAGGGAGAAAAGCACAGAAAGAAAGAAGAAAGAATCAAAGCCAAGAGAAAGAATGCTACACACAGTTACATAACACTGAGGAGCTTGGTACTTGCATCTCCTGCTTTCTCCCGCTTTCCCTCTGTTTTCACGTGTCTCTTATGTATGATGCATGCAGCTCCAGTGCAGCTGTTACCTGTCAGACACAACACAGGACCTTCCCCACACATACCCACACGTATGATCTCATACCCACATCATTCTTCAGATTGAGTTTTATAACACATACACATGCATGCACACACTTCTGATCACTTTCCTGTACCAACCTATGTGGTTAATCACAGTTAATCCATGATTACCTTTTTCACATAGGCAAATACTTTCCCACAACCAAAACTGGAGTTAGCATCAAGTGGACATTTTAGGAACTGCAGCTTTTCTGCCCCTTTGAAGTAAATGTTTGGTCTTATAAAGTAAAAAAAAAAAAGACCAGTTATGGAGTTATGGAGATGCAAAACTTAGGAAATTTAATTAAAATGAATCTCACATATTTATTTTTCTAAGATAAATATTTAAATATTAATGTGATAATCAGTATTGTTGATGATTATTTCAGCAGTACAGAGAGCCATCTAATCCATCCATCCACCCATCCATCTCATTTTCTCCCACTTAAACAGTTCAGGGTCACGACCTACATGTAAAACAATTGATTGCTTTGAACTGATGACAGACATACAGTGAACCTGGCAGCACAGTCTGCAAGTTAGCTTTGTGTTGCAAGCACAAATGTCACATTTTTTGCTGTAACATCAAAAAGTTAGCTCCTTGCATGCATGAAAGTGATCAAAAGACAGTGTGTATTTATGTATGCATGTATGTAATAATTCATCTAAAGCTGTAAAGTGTGGTCCACTTTTTTGCGATTGACATAAAACAACTTTACCAAAACACTCTCTCTCTCTCTCTCTCTCTCTCTCTCTCGCTCTCTCTCACACACACACACACACACACACACACACACACACACACACACACACACAGGCACACAGACACACACTGCTGCTGTTAGCTGTTGTTTGAGAGGATAGATGAAAAGGCCTTTTGTGGCTGGGAGGTCAGCGCTATTGACCAGTAGATGTGTGAGTAGAGTCGGAGGTTGGCTTTCCCACAGTCTCGCTGTCCACTCACAGCCTAATACCCTCGGTCAACAATCGAAGTGTGCCATGGGTGAACAAGCAGGAGTTTTATTGTCTGTACACAAAGAACTAGAGCAAGATTGAAAATTCAGGAATTTCATCTCAAGATCACCCAACGTACAAACATTTAAATATTTTGCAATGTTCTGCACAGAGGTCAAAGGGACAAAAATATGCAAAAAAAAAAAAACGAAACTGTAAATTGTTGATATGTGACAGCTAAGAAACTGCCTTTTCCACAGTAGCAATTAAACCTATAATAATGTTTTCTTTCAGCATCCTTGCCCTGGACACTGCCAATGCATTAATGCATTTAATTATTCCCTGGGTGCATATCAGGAGCTTCAGCCCATGTTCCCCTGAGTAAATGGGGACTGAGATAAGCAGCAACCCCTGATAAGAGGTGGACAGCCCTCCATTCTCAGTCTGATATATTTATCGGAACATTTTATCTCCACTGGCTCAGCCTGTGATTGCATCACTCCTCAGTTATTGATCCATCTGCATTTGACACAAGCACCAACATTACCCAATTAATGTGCATTTGTTATGTTAATGAGACACTATAAAATGAAGAGCAGCTCCAGAGCATCAGAGCTGATAGCGTCATCCAAAAAGAAGCTTCACCTACACAGCCATCTCTCCATGCATCACCAACCACGCCTCCTTTCACCACATCAGGACCTGTGAGGGGGAGATAGGAAAATTAGTACCACTGTGGCGGGGGGGGTAGACAGAGAGATCTAAATTAAATGCTACATTTAATGATTAATGTCAACACTCAGAAACAGTTGAAAAACAAGTGCAGAACAACTGAACATAAACATCTGTTAATGTGTTCTGATTATTGTGAAGGAAATAGCCTGAAACACTGTAATTAGAAAAATAGAACATTTAATATTGCAGCGTCAGAATTTAATACATGCACATGATCATGTGGAGGCCCTTTGCCTAGAGAGACCAATAGTAACCAAAACATTTTATGGTGACACGTTATCAAATCAAAACAGACAGAGAGAGCCGTGTTGGTGGCCTCATGGCTCAGATCAGGCGTGATGACATTGAAGCGTACATACTGTAGTGGGACTTCCAGGGATAAGATAGACCTATTTTTCTTCTGAGAAGTTGAGTTAATCCGGAACCTTCTAATGTATAATGTCCAATGTATTTATTTTATTTGGTTGATCCACTGTTTATTAATTTCTTGGGTTTTACCTTTAAACAGCTGTCCATTTGTCATTTGATAAACATAGATCCCCAACACATCTTATTTGCCTTTATTTAGGAAAGAAGACATTTGACAAAATATCAAGAGGCAGCAGGAAGCAGTGGCTTTTATTTCATTTTGATGCATCATACTGTTAGGAATACTGGTATTACTGAGTGTTATTAATATGACTTTACAGTGAAACACATGCTAGGAAAAGTAAATACAATCTAACCTTGGATGTTGGCAAAATATGCAGTACATTCTGTGTATAAGTGTGAGCAATTATGAATACAGTAGGTAGGCCATAAATCTGGACACAGCATTGTGCTGTACTGTGTTGTGGGATGTGTGTGAGTGTGTGGATGTGTGTTTCTTAGTAGCATGGAGGCTGCTTTAGTTTCAAACATGTCATTTGTCAGCTTATGTCGGATGATCATTTTCTGTGAGGTGCCAGCTACCTTTTTAATGTAGATAAAACACATATTGTCACATGTAACTTTTTAAATAGAGAACAATTCCATGATTTAAGCCGTTTTGTACACAAGGCCTCCATTTTTTCTGCTGCTTTTATGTGTTTTTCTGTTCACATAAATAAGCATAACTCAAAAGAAATCCAATCATATTTCCCAATTATGAAATTTTTAGTTCAAGGGAGGAAATGTGTACAGTAGTATAGTCAAAACCTGATTTTTGGACGGGGGTTGCCTTTAAATACATAAGTATCAGGACATCTTTATACCTTTTTAAAAGCTGTTTGGATGAA
Organism: Andinoacara biseriatus; assembly: GCA_015108635.1. Lineage (NCBI taxonomy): Eukaryota > Metazoa > Chordata > Actinopteri > Cichliformes > Cichlidae > Andinoacara > Andinoacara biseriatus. Next base: position 43,650 of record VUQJ01037196.1, read on the forward strand.
AATGTACCAAAAGAAGCTACT